>JAKCPI010024671.1:0-50473 GCA_023213315.1 Euborellia annulipes
TATTTTATTAATATGATGCCCGAACTATACATCTATTGTTCCTTTTTTAACAATAAAGGCTTTGAGTTTTCTGTTTATTCATAAACTTGAATTAATGAGAGCCGATGTATTTATTGTATCTTCCTTTCTCCCGCCCTCCGCGGGACCCCCTCCCACTCTCGGGTCTTTTAATTAACCTCTCGCATTATCATTTATGATAAGCTATGCAGGTATATTTATATCAGATAAGACTAGAATCAGAAATTCGCATTAGGTTGAAACTTGATTAAAATTTTAAACATTAAGGGTCGCGTGCTTCAGTTCTAATTAACTAGCTAACTTGCGAGTCTTTTCACATCTAGTTAAGCTAATCATTTGATTAAATAAGAGCTCAGAACGTGGTTAACTAGCTAAGACCCAAATTTCGGTTTAAGAGGTGAAATTAGAAACACAAATTTTTGTTAAAAAATATTAAGTTGCTAACTTCACAAAACTTTCCACTTATAGATAGCTAATTATATGTGAAAAAATTCATTTTTTTTTCAAACTCGAAGGTTAAGCGTGTTCTTGTTAACTATATCGATGATTTGCATTCTGTCGGATAAGTTGACTAGAAGTGAAGCAACCGGCCCTAAAAGGATTAAAAAGGCAATCGTCATTTATTTTACCCTTCTTGTTTTTTTGACATCACAAATTGAATTATCTTTAGAGTGTTTCTCAACGTTTTTCAAAATGATCTTACCCTCTTTTGTGAGATCTTTTATTACTTTCGTTGGTTTGTAAAAATTTTATATACAGGGAATATTCAAAGTAGTGACAAATATTACTTATTGGGAAATACTAATTTGGTCAGGCCAGATTTACAGAGCGCCCTTAGTATTTTCCCATATGGGAATGAATCATGCATCGAAAAATATGAAGAAATAAAATAGCAGCGTGGGGGGGGGGAGGGGAGAGGGTGCAATCTTAAGGGGGCCGAGTTATGTGCCCCGGATGTCCAAAATTTCGACATTATATTTTCAGGTTATTTCAAAATTAACTCTCTTTTCATTTTGAGGGTTTTAAAATCTTTCATGTAATACAAAAAACTTTTTTGTAACTAAATTAGGGACTAATATTAGTTACAAAGATCTTTTTGGAGAAAATTTTCTGAAGAAAGCAGATGAGATTTGATGTCACTTAAAAAAAATTTATTTTTGGTTGGATACATTCCACAGAAAAATGAAAATTTAGCGTCATGTTTTTGCATGTGTATCACTGTTCCCACGGGAATGAGGGATTGTGGTCTTGGAAAATGTTATAAAAGGCCATCGCCCAATAACTGGGCAGGATTCTCTCGTTAGTGTCTGACGATCATCAAGCTTGGAACTAATAAAGAACTTGAAAAGACTATTCATTATCCTATAGGAAATGTATAGAGAAATATTTATGTATTCATTGCATTTGTGTATTCTATGAATGTAAACAAATCCTCAAGCAGGCGCTGGATTGGAATACAGTAATGATAATTTTTTTTTTTTTTTCATAATTAAGAAATATATACCCGACAACTCCTGAAGTCATGCGACCCAAAACACAGCATAAAAATTGTACAATCCCATATTTTAAAAAGTGTTTGTTTTTAATCGATAGCACTTAATTAAATCAATTCAAATTTCGCTTAGTTGAGAAACACTCAAAAAAAAAAAAAAAGCATTCAGGAAGATTAGGAAATATGCATTTTATAATCAGGAAGAATAATTAAAAGATTTTTTAACGAGTTCGGATATTAAAGAATCAAAATTCAATTCCCCCCCCCCCCCCACCCCTCTCTCTCTCTCTTTCTCTATATTTAGTAAGTTTTAAATATTATTATTACGTAATACTAAAAAGAAATCTTGCTGATACATACGACGAGAGAGAAATCCAATTATTATTATTGATATTATTAGATCCATGAGGGAGATAGTAGAAGAGAGTAGGATAGGAGTTCCGTATTTCGAATTAAACCCAATCATTTTGTTTGTTTTAGATAATAGTCAATAAAATTGCATTCCCCACTCCCCCGTTCACTCACCCCCCAGCCCTCCCTCTCATCATACACACCATACACACATATACATAGAAAGTTGATCGTTTTCGTGTTAAATATTTGCATAAATCCATTCATGTACATAAATTGACTTCTTAATCCCTGTATTAATTTTCCGCTTATTTTATTTTATTTATTTTTTATCCGTGTAGGAGGAATAAGTGTAAATATCATCATCTATGGTAATTAATATTCTTCCATATATATAATTCGCTAATGTCCGTCTGTCTGTCAAGCTTGTAGGAATATTATTTCCATCCCGAAATTCCTATAACTTCTTGAAGTATTAATTGTATAAGTTCCCACAAAGCATTGCAACCAAAAAGCGGACATTAAGACGCCGCAGGGACGTTCTGCGATGTCCCAAAGTTGCAGCATCGTCCCTTCGACGTCTTAATGTCCGCTTTTTGGTTGCAGTGCTATGTGGGTTACGATTTCTTCCGTAATAAATTTTTTTTATTTATAAATGGCTGTGTGTAGAATTCATTCACAGAAATGAAGAGGAATGCCGCCAGGTAGAAAGCCTCTATTATTAAATCAAATGTTTCGATCAATTTTATTGTCCCATCTTCAGTTGTATAAAAATTATTTACATTGACGTTAATTAACTAAATATCGATTTAAATATCAATGATAATTTATAAATAAAAAAGAAAAAAAAATTAACAACATTTTTTTAAATGATCATAACCCCTGATGAAGGTCGTGATTGGCGACCGAAACGTTGGCAAATTGAAAAATAAAATATTTTTTTTTATTTAATCTCCTGATTGCAAAGTCCCTGCGAATCCTGAATTAACAACATGACATTTCGAAATTCGCTTCTCAACTAGTCACATCATATGTTCAAATATATTTGTTTACTGGTTGCTATTTTAAATCCAATGTTTAGTCAATGTAAATAATTTTTTATTTACCTTATATTATACTACTGAAGATGGCGCAATAAAAATGACCGAAACGTTTGATTTAATAATAGAGGCTTTCTACCTGACAGCATTCTGTGATTTTTTTAATTTTTATTTATGTTTAATAATTTAAAATAAAAACATTATATTCTTGAAAATATAATAATAACGTGAAGAGGAAAGGTCCAAAAACGGGCCACTCTGCTTATTTTCTTCTTTAAGCTTATATATATAGCGGAGTGTCCGTGTGTCACGCTCTTTTTGACCAATTTTGAAACGAAATTTTGCCGTTTTATAGAGAACGTTATGGAAAAGTCCAGGAAAAATGCTCGGGTCGGCAAATTCTCAAAAGAAGAGGCGCAAAAATTCCAGAAAATCCAAAATTTGGGAAGCATTGGATTTTTGCCTTTCCTTCTGATAATTTAAAGTAAATTTAAAATTAATTCATATAATTAAATAATTAAATCTCTCAAATAAAAAATAATAAAAATTGTTATATAATTAAATTTTTATTATTTTTTTTTCCTTATAGAGATCGGGGATGGAATTCGGAATGAATCAAGACGGACGCCAGGGGGGGGGGACAACTCTATGGAAAGAATGTTTATAAGTTTCTTTTAGTTATATGACACGTGGCTAGATGGCAATACTAGGCTAGTTCAAAATTTATCCTGTAGAGTTCGTTCCATTCGCCAACAAAATAACATTTTTTCATGAGTTTAATAAGAAATACATTAAGTGGCTTAAAAATCTTGATATAAGTGAATTAACTTTTATAAACTAATTTTAATTATACATTTTTTACAATTTATAAATGACCTTTTGGTAAAAAAAAATTTAATAGAACTACATGCCATTTAAGTAGCTAAAAAAAAGCATTGAAATATCATAATGTACGAGGAGTAAGTAGTCAGTATCAAAACATCTGAATTGCAACAAGCTCGAGTTCAAACTCTCTGTGAGCAAGTTTTTTTCCCTACTTACTTTTAGTTCCATGACAAGCGAATAGATGGCCCTAAACTTATAAACAATTTTTAACCTAGAGCTGTCCAATCTTGTCGTGTTTGATCTGTGAGACAGACAGACGTATACTCTGCCAATATATATGTAGACAGCAGTGTTATTTTTTAATAAAAAGTTTTTAATTAAATTCCGAAATTTTTCTTATCCTAGATGATATTATTAGTTCTTATTCCTTCTTCACTATTTACCCGTTTACTCTATTTAAAGAACAACATCAAGAAAAAGCGACGGCAGGGTTGGGAGGGGGGGCTGTCAAAGGCGACGTTGGTGGTGTCTTGGTTACCTTTTCCTCTTCATCTCTCTCTTTGTGTCTTGATTAAGAGATGGTGCACGAATTGCGTTTATCGCCGGCATGGCGTTGGCGGAGTTGTTCAAGGTGTTGCAATTGTGCTGCAGTTGGGATGGCTCCTGATGCACCACCTGCTGCACCACCAGCACCTGATGGGCCTTCGCAGATACTGTGCCGGGGAAGAGATTGCCGTCGATGTTTGCGCATCGCTGGACTCAAATTGTAGCGTACCTGAAATTAAATAATACAGTTATCTATTTATACAGGCCAAGGGGCGGAGCAAACAGCCTGGGATCGAGTCTATGTAGTTGCCTATGGGCGAAATTCCGTTTCGGGGAGTCTATGTAGTTTCCTATGGGCAAAATTTCCTATACGGGGAGTCTATGTAGTTTTCTATGGGAAAATAACCTATTTGGGGAGTCTATGTTGATTCCAATGGGCAAAATTTGCTTTATATTCAATAGCAAGGTCAGATGCTTTCAGTAGAGGGCAGTGATAAGTGAAACACCTTCCGGGTTAAAAATTTTATGGAACATGGCATCGTTTGGGGCAGGCGTCGCTCAGCTGGTCTCTTGCAAAAAAATTCGCGTTTCTTCTAAACTTGAATAACATTTGAAGTAAATTTCATCTTTCCCCCAAAAAAAAAATTATATTTTCATACTGCCTGAAAAGAATTTTTAACCTATATAAAAAAAAATTCAAACTTAAATTTGTTGAAGCATATATCTTACACAAAAAATATATCCTACACAAAAAACAAATTTGTTTTTATTCTTTTTCACCTCCACCTGATCCAAATCTTAATAAACTTTCTTGCGAAATAAAAACGCTTAAATTCCAGCAATTTTTTATTGATTAACAAGGTAATATTTCCAAATATTTCGGAGATCAATCGGCACTCCTTCCTCAGTCAATAATTGCCGAAGGGGAGTAACTTGGTCACTTCCAAGCGTTTTAATTGCAAGTGGCAAACGTGATGAAAGAAGTGAAATTGCCGATAGATAGGTCACCAAAATATTACCTTGTTAATTAATAAAAAAAAAAATTGCTGTAAATTTAACGTTGGGCATAATATATCCAGATATTGAATTTTAATATATTGGTGCAAACTAAACATATGTCGACACAAAAAAATCTGGTGTGACAAGCACAGAACACAACTTTCTCTTATCTTTGGTAATAGAAAGTTGGGTGCTGTGCCAGTCACACCAGATTTTTTTTTAATTTAATTTAACGCCATTAAGACCCCTATTTATTTCAATTGATTGGCATCCAATTCAATTGAAATAAACTCTTCGCATGGGACGGGATGCGAAACAAAAAGATTTTATGTCAAATTCCAATTCAGTTAACTCCTGTCTCAAATCTCCATGTTTTATTATATTCTTTTCTTTTTTTAACAGAAAATCATTTACCGATCCACATTTTCCCAAACGATTTGTCGGGCTACCTATATATTTGACATTTATATATATATGTCAATGATTAATGAAATTCTTTTTTTATTCAAATACATAATTTATAACAAATAAATATATAGGGATTATGATGGCGTTGAATATTCTATTCTAAATCATTCTGGATCACATACGTATAAGCTATAATATTAATCTTCATCGAACTCGAAGGGGTAAAAAAAAAAGCTATAAATTTGTCACATTTTCATCCCCATGGGACATTTATTTTTACCCTTTCTATTTTATTATTATTATTATTTTAACGTTTATTTTCTTTTCTTTCTCTTTAAATTAAAATCCATTTTTTTCCCTCCCTCTTGGTATTTTCCCATGTCAATATTGGCAAGGGAGAAGGGGGGAGGTTGATATCATTTTGTTGTGTTTGGTCTTCTTCTTCTTCACCCCCTTCTTTTTTACTTTCTCTTACCTATGTATATATGTAATATATATATAGAGAGAAAGTATTGGATTCATGTCAAAAATTCGATGTCGAGATTTTGATGGATCTTCACGTTTTGAGGTCCCCTGAATCCAAAAAAGTGGTTTTCGCGACATGGTCTGTCTGTGTGTGTGTGTGTGGGTGGGTGGGTGGGTGTGTGGGTGTGTGTTCAATTTTAAGCATGAAGGAATTGAGCTAGGAGGTTGAAATTTTATATTTAAGTTAAACACCTTCCGGGACCGGAAAAATAAGCTTTTAATCAAAATCGGCCAAAGAGTACTAGTACTTTACTGATGTACTTTTTCAGTTTTTTTCGATTTTCTCAAAATTTGCTCCAACGATTTTTTTTAAAATTCAAAAATCAATTATTTTTTAGATTCTCTATAAAATGTATATTCTCATTTTGTGATTGAAATCTTCTGAAGACCACTTTACTCTTGTACCCCATAGAAAAGATAGGAGAAATGGTTGCCATGGTAACAAAATATAAATATTTTCCCATACTTATAAATTTTACATCGCCCCCGGGTCTGGCGTAGTAGGTAGCGCGCCTACCTCCTATACCAAACGTCGCGGGTTCGGACCCAGGCAGTTCGAGGATTTTATTTAAGCCATTTGGATACCAGATGGCTTAAATAGAAATGCCTGAACCCCAAATTGATTTATTAATTACAACGGTTATCGTCAAAGTCTTATATGGCCTGAGTTGCCGAAAAGACTGTGTGAATGTGTGTGTGAGTGCGAGTGTGAATGAGAAACAAGTGTGAATGTTTTTTTAAAAAAAAAAAAAAAAAAAAAAAATTTTACATCTGAATTCATATGTTCCTTACTGTCGGGAACTAAATATATGTCGACACAAAAAATCTGGTGTGACAAGCACAGAACACAACTTTCGATTACCGAAGGTAAGAGAAAGTTGTGTGCTGTGCGCCAGTCACACCAGATTTTTTTCCATTCAAAGATTATTTAGAAGTTCAAAATTATATTCCCTTAAGGGATTTATTTATTTCAGAAATTGAATTTGGATTTGCTAATTAAGAATTTATTTTTTGCTAAACGTCACCTGTTTATGAATTCACTAGCCGCGTGGCCCGACTTTGGCTTTTTGCGAGCCCCTCGCCTTTCTTTAATGTCACGCGATTTTTCAGACATCTCATTTAATTTTATACAACAAATCTGGATTATTAAGAAATATATACGCTAGGGTGGCCCTTATTTTGAAATTTTTCGATTTTTTACCGTTCCACCCCCTTAAGGCGGAATAGGACCGATGATGTTACGCATGTTTTTCCCGATAAGATGGCGTTGTGTGTCATAAAAAGTATGCCCAAAAAATCAAGTAATTCAAAAATTTACCAAGAGATGTCAGAATGGTAGCTAATAATATTTAATGCATTTGGTTGATTTTCATTGATCTTTTAACAATAAATACTTTATAAATGTTATTATATATTATGTATCTTTTATAAAAGCATAAAAATATATAAATATAGGCCATTAGGCGATCGGCTGTTAGACTAGCCTGCCATCTATTGCAAGAATGCTGAACTAATTTGACAGTTGATTTTTAAATAAATCATCTAAGCTTATTTTAAAAATTTCTTAATTAATATGTGATTAATAATAACAATAAATTGATTTTTAAATTTAAAAAAAAATTAAAGATTATTGGGACAGATTGTTTTTTTGTATTTGCTTAATAACAAAAAAATTAATTACGATAATTTTTTAATAAGTCATTAAAAAAATTATAGCTCGCTGTCCTCCGATAATTTTAGCCGATTTGGAGGTGATTTAGTTGATTCTCAAGAGGCGTAAAGTTCAAAAAATTCCGTTTTTTTTTTTTAATCCAGAACCCTCAAAACTTGTACTTTCGACACGATAGATTAACATGTATAGATAAAACAAAGTAAAGAACTAAATAATATTATTGATTATTGATTAAAGAATTGTAATTGAATTCATTCCCCCTTCTCTATCTGGTTTCTATAATTAGTAATCATTATATGCTAAAATACGAATTAAATAAAACGAGAGAGAGATAGAATGTGAATTTTTAATGATATATTAGAAGGCTGGGTGTTCAATATCCATTAGTGATTTTATTATCATTAATTGAATTGTTTCAGTGAGTAATCAAAACCCCAGCGTCATTTTTAACTGGATATATCTATTCTCTCTATTAATAATAAAATAATTGATACTAGCTACAAGACTCGCCTTCTGGAATTATTTGATTACGTTCGGTGATTAAAAGTTGTATTCTATGCTTGTCACACCAGAATTTTCGTGTCGAGATATATTTAGTTTCCGACAGTACGGTACAATTCAAGATGTAAAATTTTTTTTTTTTTTTTTTTAACATTCACACTTTTTTTCTCATTCACACACACATTCACACAGTCTTTTCGGCAGCTTAGGCCATTTAAGACTTTTGACGATAACCGTTGTAATATATATTATCTATTGTGGGTTCAGGCATTTCTATTTAAGCCATCTGGTATCCAAATGGCTTAAATAAAATCATCGGACTGCCTGGGTCCGAACCCGCGACGTTTGGTATAGGAAAGATGTAAAATTTTTAAACAGAAAAATATTTATATTTTGTTACCATGGCAACCATTTCTCCTATCTTTTCTATGAAGTACAAGAGTAAGGTGGTCTTCAGTAGATTTCAATGGCAAAATGAGAATATATATTATAAAGAGAATCTAAAAAATAATTGATTTTTGAATTTAAAAAAAAAATCGTTGGAGCGAATTTTGAGAAAATCGAAAAAAAACTGAAAAAGTGCATCAGTAATGTACTAGTACTCTTTGGTCGATTTTGTTCAAAAGCTTCGTGTCACGTCCCATGGGGGTGCCTAACTTAAATATAAAATTTCAACCTCCTATCTCTTTCCGTTCTTGAGATATTTGTTCAGAGACAGACAGACCATGTCGCGAAAACCACTTTTTTGAATACAGGGGACCTCAAAACGTGTATATCCATCAAAATCTCGACATCGATTTTTTGACATGAATCCAATACTTTCTCTCTCTATATATATTACATATATATTACATACCCCCCCCCCCTCCCGAGATTTGCAAAAAATATTTTTTTTCGCAATTAAATTTTATTTTTAATATAAAATTTTAAAACTTAATACTTACAAAAATTTGATTTATATATATATTCTGGTAAACAAGTACGCTTGCGCCTTTAAACTACCGAAAGAAAAAAAAAATTGTGAAACCAGTCACACCAGATTATTCCCCTCCCCCTCCCCCGAGAAACTCCTCTGGATCCGCCGTTAAGCTGATGGCTTTTTGGAATAAGCGCTAGCCATATACCCAGGGATAGCTTTAAATTTCAATAGACTAAAAAAAAATCTGGTGTGACTGGCACACAGCACACAACTTTCTCTTACCTTCGGTAATCGAAAGTTGTGTACTGTGCTTGTCACACCAGATTTTTTGTGTCGACATGTATTTAGTTTCCGACAGTAGGGTACATTCGATTTTCAAGATGTAAAATTTATAAGTATGGCAAAATGTTTATATTTTGTTACCATGGCAACCATTTCTCCTATCTTTTCTATGGAGAACAAGAGTAAAGTGGTCTTCAGAAGATTTCAATCACAAAATGAGAATATACATTTTAAAGAGCAACTAAAAAATAGTTGATATATGAATTTAAAAAAAAATCGTTGGAGCAAATTTTGAGAAAATCGAAAAAAACTGAAAAAGTGCATTAGTAAAGTACTAGTACTCTTTGGTCGATTTTGTTCAAAAGCTTCGTGTCACGTCCCATGGGGGTGCCTAACTTAAATATAAAATTTCAACCTCCTAGGTCTTTTCGTTCTTGAGATATCTTGTTCACAGACACACAGACAGACAGACACACAGACACACAGACACACAGACAGACAGACCATGTCGCGAAAACCACTTTTTTGGATTCAGGGGACCTCAAAACGTGAAGATCCATCAAAATCTCGACATCGAATTTTTGACATGAATCCAATACTTTCTCTCTATATAGGGTAAAGTCGGGACAGATGCCGCGGCCGGACAGATGCCGCAGTAGTCACTGCAGCGACACTAGGGCTCCGACAGTGAAACTAATCAGTTGGGCCATTAACTTGCTCTATTAAGAAGTGTCACTCGTGTTTCTGTTGTTGTATTATAAGTTTTGTCATAGTTATTTGAGTTTTCTTCACTGCAAACTGTAAGGTAACCCTCAAAAATTATTCCAGCATATTTTCATAGTGGTATTTTAAGCCTTATATTAGAATATTTCATCCAAACGTAGGTTGTAACTGTAGGCTAGGTAGTTGTAGAGTATGATAATGCACGCGTCCCGGTTCTCTGCCGTTCGCCTGATACAAAATGGCGCTGCGGCATCTTACCCCGCGCCTCGGGACAGACGCCGCATTTAGGTTGTGGGACAGATGCCGCAAACAAACAATAACTACCTGAGCTGATATTCTCTGTTTGGGACTTGTTATTTTATTAGGTCAAGGTTGATTATGCACTAAAGTCAGTCGTTGTATTTCAGGAAATGCCCCGAACAAGAGTTAGGATCTCAAACAGAGGACACTGGGGTGAAAGTGATCTTCTAGAAGCTGTAAAGCTCATTAAAGAAGACAATTATGCTATACGTGAGGCAGCTCGAAAAACAGGAGTCCCAGAACGAACAATCAGAAGGAGAATGACAAACAATAACTTTAAGAAATCAGGTTGCGAACCTCAATCCTACTTAGGAGTAGAGACTGAAAAAAAAATTGTTGACCACATAAAAATACTTCAAGAATGTAGGTTCTCACCTACGCCAATTCATGTTAGAGAACCTTCGTTTAAACTTGCTACTGAAATGAAACTTCCGAAAAAATTCAATATGGAACAGGGAAAAGCTCGTCGTGACTAATTTCGTTCCTTTATGGACAGAAACCCAACACTCAGCGTTCGTAAAGCAGAAAATTTTTCAGTAGCAAGGGTTTTTCAATTTCATGTAGGCTATTGAATAAGATGTAATAAATTTTTTGTTTCCGTATTTCACTAGCCCGTTTTAGCTTATTCTCCCATAAGCCATCTGTCCCACCCCACTGCGGCATCTGACCCATCCCTAAAAATAGTTGTAAAAAAACATGTTTTAGAAATACATACAAATTTCACTTTTAAAAACAATTAGATAAATTATTTTATATTAATTTTGGTTGCTCAAAGGTTCAAAATATAAGTTGTTACGGTTGGTTTAGTATTTTGAAGGCTCTAAAATTTATGACAAATTAACAAAAAAAAGTGCGGCGTCTGTCCCGACTTTACCCTATATATTACATATATACATAGGTAAGAGAAAGTAAAAAGAAGTTTCTTTTGTTGACCTGTGTAATATCTCTTCTCAAGAAAACATTTTTTTTTTAATTATTAGTTTCCAAATTAGTTTCTAATGAGAGAGAGACAAAGAGAATGTGTCATTTGCAGATAAGGTATAATATCCTCTTTCACCTTGTGAATGTGGATCATATTGTAGCTTTGAGAAGTGATGGCGATGGGGGGAGGGGGAGGGGGGGTAAGGGCCCGGGGCCTGGAATAATTGTAAACAGAAGAGAAGAGATGAGATGGTCAAATGTCAAAGTTACTACTGTACTGTTAATATAGAGCGAACGTAATCCAAATCCCTCAAACGAACTAAGGAACACGTTAAACAGAAGAAAGAGAGAGTTGTTGTTGTTGTTGTTGTTAATTCTTCTTCCTTTAGAAATAATCTTGTTCATTAATTATATTTAAAAAATCTGGTGTGACAAAGATAAGAGAAAGTTGTGTTCTTTGCTTTTCACACCAGATTTTTGTGTCAATTTATATTTAGTTTCGGCAGATAAAATTCAAGAGATGGGAAAATATTTATATTTGCATATTTACATTTCTCTAATCTTCTCTATGAAGTACAAGAGTAAAGTGGTCTTCAGAAGATTTCAATGGCAAAATGAGAATATACATTTTAAAGAGTATCTAAAAAATAATTGATTTTTGAATTTAAATCAAAACCGTTAGAACCAAGGGCGGATCCAGAGGTGTTTCTCGGGGGGGGGGGTAATCTGGTGTGATCGTCGCACAGCACATTATTTTTTCATAATTTCGGTAATTTAAAGGCACATTCTGTACTTGATTGGCAGAATATAAATACAAATCAAATTTTTAAGTATTAATTTTTAAAATTTTACATTAAAAATAAATTTTTTTTGCTAAAAAAAGGTATTTTTTTCAAATCTCGGGGAGGGGGGGGGGGTAATCACCCCCTTTACTCCCCCCTTGTATCCGCCCTTGGTTAGAACGAATTTTAAGAAAATCGAAAAAAAACTAAAAAAAAATCTGGTGTGACTGGTCGCATAGCACACAACTTTCTCTTACCCTTCGGCAAGAGAAAGTTGTGTACTGTGCTTGTCACACCAGGATTTTTTGTGTTGAGATATATTTACTTTCCGACAGTAGGGTACATTTGAATTCTAGATGTAAAATTTATTAGTACTAGCCGCGTCGCCCCCCCCCCCCTGGATTCCCCTCCAGCTGGCTCGGGCCCGCCTGCGGCGGACCCTCGCCTTTTTCTTCTTAATTATGAAAAGAAAATTATTATTATTCCATTCCAATTCAGTGCCTGCTTGAGGATTTGTTTACATTCATGGAATACACAAATGAAAAGAATACATAAATATATTCTCTATACATTTCCTATGGGAGAAATCGTAACTTTAAAAATTAATAACTCAAAAAGTTATGGGAATTTTGGGATGAAAATAATTTTCCTGTAATCCCGAGAAGGTCCTCTTTATGCATAAAAAATTTCATTTCAAAATTCCAACGGGAAGTTGCCTAAATAGAGCGTGACAGACAGACAGACGGACCGACATTAGTGAATTATATATATAGATGGGAAAATATTTATATTTTGTTACCATAGCAACCATAGGAGAAATTCCTCTTTCCTATGGAGTACAAGAGCAAAGAGGTCTTCAGAAGATTTCAATGGCAAAATGAGAATATACATTTTAAAGAGAATCTAAAAAGCGAATTTAGAGAAAATCGAAAAAAACTGAAAAAGTGCATCAGTAAAATACTAATACCCTTTGGTCGATTTTGTTCAAAAGCTTCCTATCACGTTCCATAACTTAAATATAAAATTTCAACATCCTAGCTCTTTTCGTTCTTGAGATATTTTGTTCACAGACAGACAGACACACACAGACAGACAGACCATGTCGCGAAAACCACTTTTTTTTGGTCGGGCTCAAAACGTGTATATCCATCAAAATCTTGACATCGAATTTTTGACATGATCGCAATACTTTTTTCAAATACATATATAGATAAGAGAAAGTAAAATCAAGCCAGCAAAAGGAAAGAAAAAGTTTTTCCAGTTAGAGGAGTTCGTGTGGGCGAAATATGTTATCTGTAGAGACCGGATTTTAAGCAAAATGCTTATTGCTGAATTTTATAAGCAGCCATTAGATATTTAATTTCTAGGCGAATTACGAAAAACTAAGCGTATTGAGATTACATTTTTTATGCTTTTTTTGCTTTTTTTTGAGTTTTCATGCTTTTTTTGCCCTTTGTGCTTATTTGAACATATTTTACGAATATTTATAATTTTTTTTTTTTTTTTTATTAAAAAACACAATTTTTTCCCATTCACACACGCATACACAAGGGACGTATATAAGGGGGGGGGGGGCGGGGGAGCCCGGCCCCCCTCCGAAATTTTCCAAATGCATATACGAGTACATATAAGGGGATATACAGACATTAGCGGATCTCGGCCACCTCGAAATGTTTGATCGGCCCCGCAGTGCAAAAAAAATATAGCCCTGTAAAAAATTTTTTTTCTGCAGGGTGAAAAACAAAAGGGAAAATGTTCTGCGGAGCGGCAAAATTTTCGTGCGGAAAACCTTTGGCTCCGCAAAAGGGGAAATGTTCCACCGCGGGACGGCAAAAATATCGTGTCTCTTAAAAAAAAAGGTAAAATGATTTTCGCAGGGCGGGGCGGAAAAAAATTTAGTTTATTTAAAAAAAATTCCGTAGAAAAATTTTTGAGTTTAGCCCCCCCCCCCCCCCCCCCGAAAAAAATTTTCTATATACGCCCATGGCCTACGCACAGTCTTTTTGGCAAACTAGGCCATTTAAAACTTTAAACAATACTCGTTATTTGTAAATATATCTAGTGGGAGTCCAGGCATTCTTATTTAAGCCATTTGGTATCCAAGTGGTTTAAATAAAATCATCGGACTCCATGGGATCCGAATCCTCGACCCTTGGTATACAATGCAGGCGCTCTACCAACTACACCAAGCCCGAGGGCTATACAATTTTAAAAAATAATTTAAAACATTATTCAGCAAAATGTAAAGCAAATCCTTCGGCAACTGCGCAAATCGCGCCTTCCCTACTCTGACTCGAGCCCCCCTGGGACCTCTGGACCCCCCTACTGCGGCGGACCCTCGCAGGGGGGTAATCTGGTGGGACTGGCCTCACACCAAGGGCGGATACAAGGGGGGGGGTAAAGGTGGTAATTACCCCCCTGAGATTTGAAAAAATACTTTTTTTTGAAAAAAAATGTATTTTTAATGTAAAATTTTAAAAATTAATACTTAAAAATTTGATTTATATTTATATTCTGGCAAACAAGTACAGAATGCGCCTTTAAATTACCGCTGTGCGACCAGTCACTCCAGATTACCCCACCCCCCCCCTCCCGAGAAACACCTCTGGATCCGCCACTGCCTCACACTTTCGGTAATTTAAAGTTGCATTCTGTATTTGTTTACCCGAATATAGGTATATACAAATAAAATTTTTTTTAATTTTTAAAATTTTATATTAAAATTAATTACATCCTTTACCCCCCCCCCCTGTATCCGCCATTAGAATGAGTAGAAATTGCTTATGAGATGCTTTTTTTCAATTTTTATGCTTATTATTTATTTTTTTTTTTATTTCGCCCGTTTAGCCACGCGCCATTGGGCCAAAGCATCTACAAAATAAAATACATAAAAAATATATACAAAAATAAATACATAAAAATTAACACGAACCATTTTTTTTATGCTTATTTAAAACTTTTTATTCAAGATTTTTATGCTTTTTAAAGCACTTTTTTTTCCATTTTTTTATGCTTTTTTGTCCGGTCTCTAGTTATCTGCATGCCCCCACACAATAAAAATATCAATATTTTTCTCATTAGGATACAAAGCCTTTGTCTGTCCATCTCTGGCTCATTGTGATTGTGTCGATTATTATAAAATAAAAATGAATAAACATGAATTCTAAATAAATGAACATGGCGAGGAGATTATTAAATTCTGATAGAATTACATTGCTCATGATGATATGAAAATGGTGTTTTGGGGGGCGAGATGAGGGAGAACCCCCGCCCCCCCCCCCCCCCCCCCTATTGCTTCATTCTATCCGCTTTATACAAGATCATATTTATTAGAGATCGTTAATTCAATTTTCCAGTTAAATTTTCCAAAATTTAATAATAATTGGGATTCTGGTTTGTGTGTGGGTGTGTGTAATTTTTTCTTATTAAATTGATTAAAAATTTGGTGTGACTAAACGCACATCTGAGGCAAATCTTTTAATTGAGAGCTGTGCTGTTGAATTTTATTTTTTTTAAATAATTAATGAGATAAATTTGAACTAAAAACACTAGGTTATATGTTTCTATATATTATTTATCAGTATAAACACTTTATACGTATATCGACACACAGTTATCATTATATTTAAATAATAATATATTAAAACATAATATGTTATTATATTATAATCTTGTGTCTTTGAATTCATTTTACAATATTAAATCATTGTATATGTAATTTGAGGATCTACATCATTAGGCCTACATATTTTAGGAATTTCGAAGTTTACTTGTAATATTTTCATTTGGTGGGAATGAATTATAATTTTTTTTTTTCTAAGCAATTCAACTCGACGACTAGCTTGCTCAAATACTCAGTTTCGGTCACCATTTGTGACCATCTTCAATATACAAATTTTTTTTCAAATGCTGATGATAGTCACAGATGGTGACCGAAACTGAGTATTTGAGCAAGCTAGGCGTCGAGTTGAATTGCTTAGAAATAAAAGAAAATTATAATTACCAAAAAAGAGGAAGAAAAAATTTGTTTTGGTAAAAAAAAAGGTAAAATGATTTCCACGGGATGCAAAAATTTCGCTTATAAATTATTTTTAATACCTTTTTTACCTTCTCTTACCTATGTATATATGTAATATATATATAGAGAAAGTATTGGTTTCATGTCAAAAATTCGATGTCGAGATTTTGATGGATCTTCACGTTTTGAGGTCCCCTGAATCCAAAAAAGTGGTTTTCGCGACATGGTCTGTCTGTCTGTCTGTGTGTCTGTCTGTGTGTGTGTGTTCAATTTTAAGCATGAAGGAATTGAGCTATGAGGCTGAAATTTTATATTTAAGTTAAACACCCCCCGGGACCGGAAAAAATAAGCTTTTAATCAAAATTGGCCAAAGAGTACTAGTACTTTACTGATGTACTTTTTCAGTTTTTTTCGATTTTCTCAAAATTCGCTCTAACGATTTTGATTAAAATTCAAAAATCAATTATTTTTTAGATGCTCTTTCAAATGTATATTCTCGTTTTTGCCCTCAAAATTGTTTGAAGACCACTTTACTCTTGCACTCCATAGAAAAGATAGGAGAAATGGTTGCCATGGTAACAAAATATAAATATTTTCCCATACTTATAAATTTTACATCTGAATTCAAATATTCCCTACTGCCGGGAACTAAATACATGTCGACACAAAAAATCTGGTGTGACAAGCACAGTACACAACTTTCGATTACCGAAGGTAAGAGAAAGTTGTGTGCTGTGCGACAGTCACACCAGATTTTTTGCATACTTTTTAAATATAATTTAATTGCGGTTCGCGAAAAAATTTCAGATTTTGAAAAATCAGCTCAGACTATCAAGGAGCTTGGCCATCCCTGTTATACAGCCTAATTTAAATAATGTATTAATTATTTAAAAAAAAAATTAATTGTTAGCAAATAATAATATTAATAATAATAATAATAATATTTCTTTTATTTTTATTTATTGTTGAATAAATATCACAAAATTCTTCAATAATGGATATAAAATAAATAAATTAACTTTTCTAACATCTAATATGTCGACTGTGCAACTCTCAAATAAAAGATTACCGAAGAGAGCCTCCAAATAGGTTATAAGAGAGTCAAAAAATTGACATTTTTTTTTTTATTTTATATATTGGTATTTATTTAAATGAACAAAATTAGATTCCGATATTATAAGAAATTAAGAGGTAAAATTTATAATCAATCATAGGAAAATATTTATATTTTTTCTTCAATCTTTTCAATGACAAGATTAAAGTGTGACTGATTGCACAAATACTCACATATTTGTTCTTGGGATATTTTGTTAACACACGCAGATCTCTCTTTTGAACTCAGATCTCAAAACGTATATTTCCATCAAAAAATAATACTTTATATTAAAGTAAAATGAACTTAGAAAGTTGTCTAAATAAAGTTAGAACGGAAATTACTCTCCGGGAATCCTCCCGAGCAATGCATTCATTGTTTAATTGTGCTGTTTGTATAAATTGTTTTATTAATTCAATGCTTGTAAGCATTAATTTTAAGAAACACAACTAAATAAGTTTATTTACATTTAAACAACAGAATTAGCGTTTAAATTTAATGTTGTTATTTGGTAGCCAAAGAATATATATTTACTTGGATTAAAATGAGAATATTCTCTAACTTTATAATAATGGGGGGATGCATAATTTGTGGAAAAAACTTTATATTATAAAGTACGGTAAAGTAAAAACTTCTAAAAATGGTGGTGCGTTCTAAACAGATTCAGATGTTGAAAAAAAAACCAGTTTTCAAAATTTTCCGGTTTTTTCCAAACCCTAACTGTAAGCAGCAACGGAAATTAAATATATCACCACACAAAAAAATCTGGTGCGACCAGTCACACCAGATTTTTTTCACTTATTAATCCCTATCTGTCATAATAATTAAATTTATGTTTTTGAATATTTATCTCATTTCCTATTGCATCGAGACTAATAATTGAATATGTGCTTTAAACAAATATAAGCTAATTTAACCATTCTCTAACCCACGCTCTCTCTCTCTCTCTCTCTCTCTCTTTATACAATATTATATTTATTTAATATAATATATTGATGTCAATTGAAACAAAAAAAAAATAATTAGCAACATTTGGCTTTTGTATAATTTATATGAATATTGAAACCATCCCCCAGCCTGGGGATTGTTATATTGTAATAATGGTCGAATTCAAAATTCAATAGAGCTTTTGTTCATCTTTTTTGCTATCACAGAATAAATGTCAAATTTTCTGACGATTTTTTATTGCAACGATCAAATGTCTGAGGAACCCCCCCCCCCCCCTTCCCTACACTTTAAATAGTGTAAGTTGAAGATTTTACTATAGCTGGAATAGTTGATGAGGAAATAAAAAGAATAGCATCTATGTAGGTCTATTCTCTAAACAAAAAACGTTAACTTTTAAAGTCTGAAAAGAGCGTTAATTCATCATAACACCTCCTTGTCTCAAATTGCTATTCTGTAAGCAACAACTTTAACGCCAAAACGTTAATAGGTTGAATAACCAGAGTTGGGTCAATTACACGGTTTTGCAGTTATTTACAAAAAAATCTTGTAAATAACTGTAATTTACGTAAATAACTCGGGTGCGCAGGCGCGAACCCCTCGAGAAAAGAAACTCAAATTCAAACAAAAACAAGATTCAGTATATTCATATAAAATTAAATAGTATAGTTTTTACTTTCTCTTACCTATGTATATATGTAATATATATATAGAGAGAAAGTATTGGTTTCATGTCAAAAATTCGATGTCGAGATTTTGATGGATATATACGTTTTGAGGTCCCCTGAATCCAAAAAAGTGATTTTCGCGACATGGTCTGTCTGTGTGTGTGTCTGTGTGTCTGTGTGTGTGTCTGTGTGTGTGTGTGTGTGTTCAATTTTAAGCATGAAGGAATTGAGCTACGAGGTTGAAATTTTATATTTAAGTTAAACACCCCCCGGGACCGGAAAAATAAGCTTTTAATCAAAATCGGCCAAAGAGTACTAGTACTTTACTGATGTACTTTTTCAGTTTTTTTCGATTTTCTCAAAATTCGCTCTAACGATTTTGATTAAAATTCAAAAATCAATTATTTTTTAGATGCTCTTTCAAATGTATATTCTCGTTTTGCTCAAAATTGTTTGAAGCACACTTTACTCTTGTGCTTCATAGAGAAGATAGGAGAAATGGTTGCCATGGTAACAAAATATAAATATTTTCCCATGTTTATAAATTTGACATCTTTAATTCTAATATATTGGCGGAAACTAAATATATGTCGACACAAAAAATCTGGTGTGACAAGCACAGAACACAACTTTCGATTACCGAAGGTAAGAGAAAGTTGTGTGCTGTGCGACAGTCACACCAGATTTTTCTCTTTTTTTTTTCTATTCTTCTTGTTATATTTTATAAACCAAAAATAAAAGCAAACAGAATTTAATTATTTGATATTAATTAATTAAATAAAATAATAAATATAATTACAAATGAAATGACAGTTGGAGGTTAGGTTACCATATTTAATTTTTGAATTTCATTTTTTAATTATTTTATTAACATTTTGATTATATTATTCACTAAATCAAAAGAATACAATAGCGTCAATGCTCTAAAACACAAAAAAATATGAAATAAAAGCTTTTAGCCTGTTTTTTCAGGCAGTTTGTTTTTTTACAGTTATTTACGACGACCTAGTTATTTACAAGGTAGTAATTTCGCGTAAATAACAGTGCAATTTACTCGTTTGTAAATAACTTGTCCACTCTGTGAATAACGACACCTCCTAGATTCAAGGGGTGGGGGGAACGTAACAAAGCAACCGGCCCTAAGCATCAATGATGTTATAATATCGCTCGAATTGAAAAAAATATATTTTTTTATAGGTCTATTCGTTGACTAACATCCATATCAATTTAAATGAATAGGATTTTATATAACCTTTAAATGATTTATATAAATGAAGATCGATATGGCACAGTGTCAAATGAAACTCAACTATAAATCATCTTTATTTGATGAGGCACCTACCTATTACTTACTAGCTCTATGATAAAAACGACAAATTTTTATTAAGATTCATTGCCGAGTTGACCATCATAAGGAGTTAATTTATTATATTCCCTCTCTGCTAAGGGGTGAGTAGTAGCAAATAGATAGAGAATTGAGTTTGCTTGAATTCTTTCGCCTTTCATCCATTTAAATGTTTACTTTCTCTTACCTATATATACAAAATTTGAAATCGAGATTTTGTTGGATGTATGGAAAAGTCGGGTAAGATGGCGAAGCTAAGCTTTGACAATTTTTTTGTGACCTTAATCTTTGGTAAATTTTGCTCATCGTTATGTCAAAATCTTTCTACAACATTCTAGTTTAAAATAATATTTACTGACAATTTTATTTCTTAAGATAAATTACTGATGATGGAGTCATGAAAAAACAAGACGAACGCAGCCAAATATTCTTTTATTTTAAATCTCGCCCTCACGGCTGACGTTTCGGCCCAAGGTCTAGGTCATCTTCAGAGCCGTCTGGCAATAACATTTTGATTATTTTGAACACACATTTTGATTATTGCCGGCTCTGAAGATGGCCTAGATCTCCGGCCGAAACATCAGCCGTGAGGGCGAGATTTCAAATAAAAGTTTTAGCTGTTTTTTCATGACTCCATCATCATTAAGCCTACAGCCACAGCCAGCTTTATCGGAAGATAAAATTAGAAAAAAAGCCCTTTTTGTAAAAAAAAAAGATTTTTTCGTCATCTTACCCGCACAATGGCGGAAGATTAGAATATACATCGGTACAGGGTAGAGAGGTAGAGACCTCGTCATCTTACCGAACTCCGCCATTTTTATTTCGAGCAAATATTTAAGGGTTTCATCAGATCGAAAATACATAAAATAATACATCAATCAATACATCTTGAATAGCACTATAAGAATATCCTATGATAAAATACAAAATGCTTACATAATGAACGCTATCCCTTACGAAATGTCGCCGAAAAGTTACAGAAGAGCTCATCAAAAACACCTTTTCGCGCTCTATTAATTACACTATTGGGGAAGTGAGATGTGGCTTGATACACATAAGTGACGCCCTGAGGCCGGACAGATACTGCTATCGAGGGTATTTTTCACAAAAAATCAAATTCGTCATCTTACCCGACTTTCCCCTAAACCTTTTCAGGTCCTCTGATTCCAAAATGGATTTGTAACATGGTCTGTGCTGTGAACAAATTATTTCAAGGACAAAAAGAGCTAGGAGGTTGAAATTTTATATTTAAGTTAGGTTCACCGTATTCCCTATCATACAACTCACGTATTTTATTTAGGGGGGATCTCTTAAGGAAATTATTCCTAGGATGCGGTAAATAGAAAAGGTCACGTCTTGGTCATCGAAGGGGTGTGGAAGTTTAGAACGGACAATGAATAGGAATCATCGACAAGTCTGGTAAGATGGAGTATGTGCATGGCCTCTCTTCGGTCATGAAGGCATCCAAGACCATGCTCCTCAAGGAGAGCCCGGTAATTGAAAGAATAATTTGAAGGAGAATGACCATGCTTTTTGTCAAAGAGATATTCTAAAAATTTCTTGTTGATTCTTTCTGGACTTGGTGAATGGGACTCCAGATAAGGGAATTCGAGTTTGGAAACGACATATGTGCGGTACAATACAGTGATAGGATTAAGTTGGCAAAAATCTCGCGTGTTTCTAATTATGAAACCTAGCATCCTGTGTGCACTAGCACACATGTCATCTAACATGTGGCACAAAAGATATTTTAGCGTCAAAAAGCCCACCAAGATCCCTTTATTCTTGTACTTCATAGGAAAGATAGGAGGCCATGGTAACAAAATATAAATTGTACATCTTGAATTTTAACGTACTGCCGGAAACTAAATATAGGCCGAGATACAAAAATCTGGTGTAACTAAAGGCCGTTTCACACTTAGGGTTTTCAGGTTACATTGCATGCGATGTGACGTCACTGCAAGCAGAGCCAGCAGTGTGATGCACTCACACGAGACATGCAGTCAGCGAATAAGCTGTTAAAAATTATAATAATACGTATTAATATATTCACACGTCTTGGAAGTCTAAGGGTGGCGGAAATGGCCGAATTTTGCCCTCTGGTGGTCGCCTTATTTTTTTTTATAAAATATTTCAATAAAACGTAAGCTGTCAAAATCAAATAACCTCACTTTTTGGTTAAAGACAGCCATGTTGGATGACGTGAAAAATCCGACTCTGTGATTGGTCGATGCATCCGTTTGGAAAAAAGGCATGCAATAAAATAGAACATGCAGAATCAGCCAAAAGCCCATGCAATCAACGCTAGGTTTAAATACCAATCCCTGCATATAACAAAAACCCCCCGGAAAAAACCCCAAAAAAAAAAAACAAAAAAAAAAAAAGTACTGTGTGACCAGTCACAGCAGATTTTTTTTTCTTGCGTATATTCCGAAAGCATCCTCTATAATCCATAACTAACTCTTATATTTTTGGTATGGCGAGTGGCATAAAGCAAAAATAGCTTTTTATATTGGAAATTGATTTATTTATTTCGTTTCATGAGCAAAGTGAACTGATTAGATTGTTGTTTCCTAAAAAGACGACTACTTTGTCCAGCCAATATTGAAGTATAGGGCGGTGGTGGACTGACTTTGACATTGGGTCAATATATCAAATGGGTTTTAATGCAAGAGGTGCCCCCCTCCCCCTCCACCCCTTCTCCTATTCAATATCCACTGACTTAATAGTCTACCAATACCACTTTGATAATAAAATTTCCCTAGTTATATTTCAAAAGCTCCTAACCCTCTTAAAGCAGAAATATTCATCTCTTGAAATTATTAATTTAAACCCCTTTTCATAACATTATTCCACCTGAGGACAATGTTTAAAACAGTTTTTTTTTTCTAATAAAGTCTTATTTAATGTCTGTTTGATCCCGATGGAATTTTGAAATGAAAATTTACAACCTTATACAGGTAGATTTATTTATTATTATTATTTATTTATTTATTTAATCTTTTTCATCCCAAAGACACAATTGCTGTGTATGCAAGCGTCATAAAAAAAATACAAATATAATAGAGTATATCTTTATTTTAAGTCAAAAATCACCAACACTATTTAGGGGTTCAGCCCTGATGATGGTCGTATATCTGACCGAAACGTCGGCTTGAAGTGATTAATAAACGAAATAAACTTAGCTGCAATCGCTCTTTTCTTTCTTCCTAACTATATAGGGGTTGTTTCAGGATGGGTTTTAAGGGTTTTTTTGAAAATGATGACATTTGGAGATGTTTTAATTTCGCTTGGGATTAAAAAGTCCTGGTCCCATTGAACTAGACGATTTTTCGTCCACCTTCAACCTAGATCTCGGACATCTCAATTCTTCCTATGTCTTGTATTCTGCTGGTGGACGGCTACACATGTAACTGCAAACTTTACAAGGATGTATGTGCAATATTTTTGTACTAGCATGCACAAATTCCCTTCAGCACCATACGGCACAAACATGCTTGTGCAAGAAGCCGAAAATTAACCTCGCAAGATAACAAGAAATATTCACTTGCTTGAAACAGAGACAGAATAAATAATAATATTTAAATAAATTAACATATATTAAATAAATACAGTATCAAATGTCAAAACGTCAATAAAATGGCGGAGAGTTTTGTTCGCGCAAATATGCTTGTGCATGATTAAAATTCAATTGAGCATCAAGCGGCTTGCACAATTAAAATGCTTGCGCAAAATTCTCCTACAGACACTACAGTTTGCTTGTACAGTGAGGGACAATATTAAGTCCCAACCATGCGTTTTCTACTTGTGATTATTTCATTGATTTTATAGAAGTAAATGAAAATCTTTATTGGAAATCTTCTAGGTTTGATCCATGAAAGTTTCCATTAAAAAATATATAGACTATTTTTTTTAAAAACAATGAAATAATCACAAGTAGAAAACGCATGGATGGGACTTAATATTGTCCCTCACTGTACATAAAGATTGCACGTGCATGCTTGTCAAGTGTGCAGTTACGCCTTGACGCTATCAAGAGTCCAGGGAAAGTATTCCTATTCCCAAATCCTCAAATGGGGAAAATATTCAAATATTGAGACCGGCATTAGGCTTGGTTATCTTGAGTATACAAAATATGATTTGATGGAAGGGCCCGTGTCGAGAAAAAAAAAATTTTTTTTCTTTAGAGAATCGGAATTCAATCAAACATACGAGAGAACGCAAGTGAAAATAATCTATAAAATGGTCTTACTCGTATTTATATATATATATATCTGGACACATATGGTATCCAAATGGCTTAAATAAAATCCACGGACTGCCTGGGATCCGAACCCGCGAAAAAGGCATCCGCGATACCAACTACACCAAGCCCGAGGGCATCTGAGAGGTTATTCCTCTTATTTTTTTGTTCATTGTTGATAAAGATTTTATACTTAAAAGAAAAAAAAAACACCTTTCGTTTTTTTTTCTGTCCATGAATAACGATATCAGCAAAAAAAAAAGGAAATAAATAATAAGATAAATTTATAAAAAAGCACATAGAGAGAGAGGAGAGATAGACTCACCTTAGCTTGATTGAGGAGTTCTTTAAAGATTTCTGTGACGTTGGTGTCTTCTTTGGCAGAGGCTTCAACAAAGCCATGTTCCCAGTCAACAGTGACCACTGACTCTGTCGTCTCGTTGTCTACCTGTCAACAATACAAAACAATATATTTGCATTTACCACCTACACTGTCTTAGGATTTAGATTAGATAAAATAAAACTAAAAAATACAAGGTGATATGTTTCAATTTATTGGTGTGTCATCAGAGCCGGATTGGCCGGTCGGTAGAATCGGGAATTTTGAGCTGACTTTTGGGGCCTCGGGCTTTATTAGAGCCGTTGGCTTTAAGAGGCCTCACGGGTTTACAGTCGGTATTTTTATATGTCCTAAAAAATATTAATTTTTTTTTTTTTTTTTGTTTTTTTTGCTGCAGAGTGTCATTAATCAAAATTTCTATTTTTTCAGGAGATCTAAAAAACAAAATAAAATTTTAACACATTTATGTAGAAATTCGAATTAAAAATGGTAGCTATTAGGAACAGACCGAATATTCGGTTTCGGTTACGGTTTCGGCCAGTTTCTGCCAAAAATCATGGTTTCGTCCGTAGTTTCGGTTTCGGCCAAAAAGTAGCCGAAACTTTCGGCCGGCCGAAACCTAAACCTGAGTCTGAAAAGATGGAATGAGGCTTGTATGCAAAAAAAAAAAAAGGTCAAATGATTTGCACTTGAGGGAGAAAAAAAATTTCAAAAAAAAAAAAAAGTAAAATGATATAAATTTTTTATAGGAAATACAAGTTTCGGTTTCGGTTACGGTTTCGGCCGAAACTAAGGTTGAGGCCGAATATTCAGTTTCGGCTAAAAATCTTGTTTAATAGAGCTTTTTTTTTACTTGTCCATATTGTACCACTAACCTTAATTGACTAGCTCTTGACCTATGACTAAGAGGTAAAGCATTGGATTTTGATTCCAAAGAAATATCGTCTCATGCGACAAAAATTCCTTTCAATTAGATCGCCTGCCAATTCAATTGAAATATATAGAGACGAGATTTAGATGGCTTTAAAATGAAATTTAAAAAAAAAATATAAATTGACTATATTTCCAATATATTTGAATAATTTCAAATCTCATCTGGATAAAATTTGGAGACCTTAATTGGCACAGTCTAACCCAGTTTGTTAAAGAACGGTTTTAGTTAAATTTTATTTTTATATATTATACTAGACGCAAAGCCCGCCTTGGCGGGGCTTTCCGTCTAGCGGGGGCTGCGCCCCTGGACCCCCTGCTCACCTACTTATATACATACCGGTACATTCATTTTCCCTTTTCATTTTTATAGATAGATATTATTTTAACGGTTAATTATTCATTAATTTAAGATTTTTTGTGAATCATATCCTTTCCGGGACTCCTCCCGGTACACAGACAAAATATTTAGAATTCAAAATGTAAATAAATAAAAAAAAATCGTAAACATGGGTAAATATTTATATTTTGTTACCATGGCAACAATTTCTCCTAATTTTTATTTTTTCTTAATTTAACGGTTAATTACTCATTAACTGATTGTTATTTGTGAAACAAAACCTGTCCGGGACTCTCACAAACATACACAGAAAATTTCATCATAATTGGTTCAGTCGTTTAGGAGGAGTTCAGTCACATACACACGTACAGAAGAATTATATATATAAAGATAATTTTTCGTTTTGTTTTTCGCCCCTCCCGCCAGCTGGCTCGCGCCCGCTTGCGGCGGACCCTCTCCTTTTCTTAATAATGAGACGTCTTGAATGGGCTTCGCGTCTAGACAGGGTGGGCTCCGCCCAGGGCCGGAACTAGGAGATTTTTAGGGGTGGGCAAAATTTTAAAATAAAATCATTTTACCTTTTTTTTTAAGTAAATCTTTCTTTAATTGCCGCCCCCTGATATCTGCTGCCCGGGGCACATGCACCCACTGCCCCCTCCCCTAGATCCGGCCCTGCCTGGACCCCCTCCTGCGGCGAACCCTCGCCCATAAGATCCTCTATACAGTGGCGTCATTTCAACTTTTTCTTGGGAGGGGGGGGCAAATTTTTTCTTGGGGGGGTCAAACATTTTTTTTCTTAAAATTTACTTACAAATGGGTACTCAAATTTGGCCAAAACATATTTAATTTAATTAATTGTTTAATTTTGTACAGTTTGTATACTGGTAGATGTATTTTGGAGTATTTTATTTAGAATAATATAAAGTTTTATAAAAAATCAAAACCCTTGGGGGGGCAAATACCCCCTGCCCCCCCCCCCCAAATGACGCCACTGCCTCTATAAGACTGCAAAATTTCGTTTCAAAATTCTAAAGTAAAGTTGGTCAAATATAGCGTGATAGACGGACACTCCTCGATTATAATACATGTATATAAATATACATATATAACATATAGGGGAGACCAGGCCAGTTTGGCCCACTTATTTTATTTTCGTTTATGTTTTTATTTTAAAATGTTGGTGCCACCTTAAGCTTCCATAAGATCATCGTGTTTACCCGAGTCGAAATCGAACGCCTGGTTTGAGTCTACAAAACCTCAGAATCTAATTGTTGTCTAAGTAGACTTAACAGAATCAAACTAGGATTTGAAAGCATGGTTTCTATGGAAATTTGATAGTCTGGTTTGGTTCTAACAAGTCTACTTATGTCCCTTTTTGACATGTTTAGACTCAGACCAGGTATTCGAAATACTGGTTTAAGTCTACCAGATCTACTATTACGACCAGCAGTACTGAATGCTGGAATCCTAGTTTAGGCCTATGAATTCTCATTTAAAATTTGTTTATATACATATATACAGAGTGACAAAAAAGTTCTGATAATTTTGTTAGATTAGCAAAGAGGTATGCTTGTTTTTTGGCAATGAGAAAAATAACTTTTAGAGTGTTTTCTTTAAATATTTCGAAGACATTTAATAGCACTTCACCGCTGATGAAGAAGTCCTATTAAATGCCATCGAAATATTTGAAGAAAACACTCTAAAAGTTATTTTTCTCAATGCCAAAAAACAAGCATACCTCTTTGTTAATTTATACAACTTGGCACGCCACATTCGAAATTTTTTACTTTCTCTTACATCTATATATATTAATATATATAGAGAGAAAGTATTGGATTCATGTCAAAAATTCGATGTCGAGATTTTGATGGATCTTCACGTTTTGCTCTTCATTTCGCTACAATTAAATTCTTAAATAAAAGAAAAATCAAATTAATAAAATATTTTTTTGTTTAAATATCAATTTTCTTTAATTTGAGAATAAGATAACATATATTTAAAATATTTTAAAAATTCCAAATGCTCTTCGTGTCGATTTCAATATTTCTGGAGATTCATTACTGAAATTGTTTTAAAGAAAATATGGATGTAAAAATAAGTTTCCATCTCTAAAATAAATCACATTAATTTTTATCTTGACTGTATATGTAGGCCTATACCATCAGCTATCACATGTGGAAAAATATTTTTCTTTTCAGTAAGAACTTCATTTAGTTCTCTGCAAATGTGAAAAATATATAAATAAATTTTATAAATTTATAATCTTTTTTAATTTGTCTTTTACCTTTCAAAATGACATGAATGGCCAATGTTCCTTGTATTCATTTATTAAAATTAAAGTGGCTTCTTCAGGCTTGTGTGTTTTTACAACTAAAATTTATAATAAATATAATTGAAAAAATTAAATAGAATATAAGATTACATCTATATAAAAAAAATAAAAATAAAAATAACAGCTAACCTTATCATTTTGTTTTGGCTTGTTTTTATAACGTTGACCCTTAAATAAATAAAAATAATTAAATAATTAATAATAATAAAGAAAATTAATGAAAAAAATGAAAATAAAACTTAAAACTTACTTCTTTTTTATCGATAATAAATCCAAATATCCAAGGAATGAAAGAAAATGAAAGGTGGTCATCTACTAAAGCTTTGGCGCTGAGATCGCACTGTTTTTTTTTTGTATTTTTACCCGAGAGGATTAGAAGGTTCAAACCAGTACTTCCCGAGTCAAAATCGAACGCCTGGCTTGAACCTTTTAGTCCTCAATTGAAGACTGCAAGGTTCAAGCCAGGCGTTCAAGTACTGGTTTGAATCTTCTAATTCTCCTGGTAGGTTTAGTAGGCTTTAACCAAATTTTAATCCTATCAAATAACAAAGGAATTGAGGACTAAAAGGTTCAAACCAGGCGTTCAAGTACTGGTTTGAATCTTCTAATTCTCCTGGTAGAATCAGTAGGCTTTCACAAAATTGTAAATAAATAACATCCCATCAAATAACAAGGGAATTCAGGACTAAAAGGTTCAAACCAGGCGTTCGATTTCGACTCGGGTAGGGTTTGGAAAAAACCGGAAAATTTTGAAAACATCTGAATCTATTTAGAACGCACCACCATTTTTGGAAGCAAAAAATGCATAAATATTTCTCTCTATTTTCTCATTTCCTATGGGAGAAATCGTAACTTTAGGAATTAATAACTCAAAAAGTTAAAGGAATTTCGGGACCCGAGTATTTTTCCTGGACTCTCTATAAGACTGCAAAATTTCGTTTAAAAATTTAAACGGAAAGTTGGTCAAACAGAGCGAGATACACAGACGGACAGACAGACAGACACTCCGCTATTATTATATATAGATTATTTAAGTATTGCAAAAAGGGAAAAAATATAAATAATTTATACTTTTTTTTTTTTTAATTTAAGGTCTTTTTCGGCATCTAAGGCCATTTAGACCCCATCCCTATTTATTTCCAATAGGTAGTCAATTCAAATGAAATTTTTTTTCTCGCTTGGGACGGGAAGCGAAACCCCATGCCACTAGAAGCTAATGACTTTTCTCTGAGCCATGGGTCACGGGCTAATTTATAATTTGAATGCAAGTATTACTGAAGAAAAAATTAAAAAAAAAAAAAAAAAACCGAATTCGGTTTCTAGAAAAAAACTCGGTTTATCGGTTTTTGAAAAGTAGCCAAAAAACCGGTTTACCGGTTTCGGTTTCCACCGGCGTCCAAACCCTAATCGTGTTAAGTCTTCTAAATTGATGTTAAAATTAAAATAATTATTTCCAAAATATTTCAAGTGGGCAAACCTGCCCAGTGGTCGAGATTATTTTTATATGATCCACGCTTTGATTTAAGCTCTGCTCTTATCGTTTATCGCAGCTCCAACATAACGGCACCTTTAAATTAAGAGATGTTCTGCAGTCTTGCATCTTTGCTAATTCTGAAACGTCAACTTTTCATCCCCAATTTGATACCATCGTTTATCTTAAACTAATAATAACCTTGAACCTTGTTAATCCATTCAAGTATGAACAGGTCACTTGCTATCTATTGTTTCCATTGATTGAATGAAACGACACCCAAACTTTTGAATAGAATTTAATCAGGAAGGGAAGAGGCAAAGTTAATATTCATCTTTTCTTAGAAATAGGATGAATGAATAAAAAAAAAAACGTATGAATGGAAAAAGAGTGAACTCTAAGGAAAAAAAGAAAAATGTCATACTCCATTGAAAGTTGGTTCGTTTTGCGCTCTATTTTGATTGCAACATCCCACCCTGCTGACTGACTGTCACGTGTTGATTTCCGGGGGCCAAGTCCTCCTCTTCTACGGAAATGAAATCCATTAATCGATCGAAACCAGTGAGAGAGTTTGTCTCACCTTCTCTCTCTCTGCGTGCGCACAGTTAATTACCTTACCCTTACCCTTACCCTTACCCTTACCCTTACTCCCTCTCTCTCCCTATTCCTTAAGCTACTCACTACTACTTACTCCCTTTAACAAGATATCTATTTTTAATTTGCATCTTAAAATTTAAATGAAAATTCATTCATGAGGAAAAACATGGCAGATGGCTGGTTGTATCTAGCTAGAAAGAAATAAAGGGTGAAGGTCACTAAGAATTTCAACTCTATTCATGGATTTTGTATCATCTTTAATTATTAATAACTCTGGACATTATGAAAAATTTCATGAGTCAATTTTTATTAATTTTAGTTTGAGAAAAACGAATATGACAAAGTTTTATGGCTGTGGAGATTTACTCAGGATTCGCAGGAACTTTGCAGCCAGGAGATTAAATTAAAAAAAAAAAATTATCTTTGGATGGTGTGGCCTGGAAATATCTGATTTATATATAAAATTCAAGAACACCTTGAATTTTCATTTAAGTCTGAGTAAAACCTCTTGAATTTTATATATAAAAAAAAATCTTTTATTTAAAGTCTGTTTTCCGACGTTTCGGTCGCCAATCAGGACCCTCATCAGGGCAAATATTGTCATTTATATACGATCTTAGGTATTTTAATATTAATTGCAATTAAATAAAATTTCTTTTTACTTTGATATGTACAAAAATATTATTTATCATTTACTTCCTGCTCGGAGGTCTCTTATTCAAAAAAAAAAAAAAAAAAAAAAAATAAAATAAAATATTGAAATTATATATTTAAGCTAGACAGCCCCCTAGGACGTGACAGGAAGCTTTTAAACAAAATCGGCCAGAGTACTAGTACTTTACTGATGTAGTTTTTCGATTTTCTCAAAATTCACTCCAAAGGATTTGATTAAAATTCAAAAATCAATTATTTTTTAGATGCTCTTTAAAATGTATATTCTCATTTTGCTATTGAAATCTTCTGAAGACCACTTTCTTTACTCTTGTTCTTCAGAGGAAAGATAGGAGAAATGGTTGCCATGGTAACAAAATATAAATATTTTCCCATGTTTATCAATTTTACATCTTGAATTCGAATGTACCGTACTGTCGTGAACTAAATATATGTCGACACAAAAATCTGGTGTGACAAGCACAGAATACAGCTTTCTCTTGCCGAAGGGTAAGAGAAATTTGTGTGTTGTGCGACCAGTCACACCAGATTTTTTTCTTTGGTGACGTTTTTGTTGATAATTTCGTTAATAATTAACAGATTTTTACGAATGAATGATTTTTAGAAAGCCAAAGAACTATAGAATATCGTAAATATATGTTTTTTGCTTTCAGGGATATCTAAAATTGTATTAGGGGTGCCCAAAGCAAAAAAATCTTTAAAATTTCGATTTTTCTAAACTTTAAGCAGACGTCTAAATGACCTCCGATTGGGCTAAAACTTTAATTTATATATATTCTAAATATCTGCATATTTCTAAAGGATGTCGTTTTAAAAATATTTTCAACATTCTACATAAGAGCCGTTTTAGAGCACATTTTCTACTAAAAAAAGACTCACTTGAAAGCTTGGAAGCTAGAAGGCTGAGGGGCGATGTCATGTTCATCTCTCGCCTAATTGGTGGCTACATAAATTGTCCTGAGCTACTCGCTAGATTGGATATTCGGGTACCACATTATTCTTCTAGGGATCCCTATGTTTTTTATATTAAAACAAAAAGAACAAATTACTCAAAAATGGCGGTCTCACTAGAATGATGGGAGTGGCTAACGAGGTCTGCGCTCGATTGTCCCTGGATATTCTTGCTGCTGAGCCCAGAGAGATAAGGAGAAGGCTAGTATTGTCACATTTTGTCTGAGTGACTGATATGTTTTATAAGTTGTTCTGGATTTGATAAAATTTAAAAATTGTAACTTTTGTATTCTCTATGGGTTGTGAGTTTGTATTGGTGTGTTTGTATGTGTATTGTTATTGGGCATTTGTAATTGGGCGCTGCCCGTTTATAAGAAATAAATAAATAAATAAATAAATAAATAAATAAAATCTATTTTTCTGTATATCTCTAAAACTGTGCCTGATGGAAACATTCTAAATACATATCTGAATTCAGAATGGAAAAATGCACTAGATTCACTAATCAGATTTCTTGTGAAGAAAACCTTGTCGACTAGTGTTATAAAAAAAAAGTCTGAAAAAAAAAAACACGTTGGTTGCCAATCTCTTAGGCGCTTAGCTCTGTCTCAGAAACTAGAAAACTTAGGAATAATTTTTTTTTTTTTTTTGGAAAATAAAGTTTATTTAAAAAGAAATTATAAACAATAAAATAATTAATTATAATAGCTAACATTTAACATGATTTTCCAAAAAAAAAAAAAAAGCTTTCTCTCAATAGACCGACACACAAACAATTTGTTAATTTATAGAGCGATATTAAACGAGCTTTTAAATAAAACTTTCTCCTTTAAAAAAAAAGGGGCTGGCTCTTTTATATTATATTTTATATAAAAAAAAAGAATATATTTTAATTGATTCACTCTTGAAACTCATTTATCCAAAAAAAGAGAGAGATAGAAGAATATTTAATTTCATCTTATTACGTTCTTTTTTTTTTTTTTTTTTTTTTTAAGGAAGAAAAAAATCAACCATCCATCAACTGAGCATAATTTATACTACCGGGGTAAAAAAAAAAGTAAAAAAAAAAAAAATTAGAGATATACTTAAAAGCTGTCAGACCATCTGATTGCTTGCTCTTTTGTAGAATTTTATTTCATTTTTCCTTTCCATTATTCATTGTAACATTTAAATAATAACGCAGCTTTTTTCTTTTTTTTTTTAAGAATGACATAAATAATAATTAAAGAAGTCAATCCGGCCAATTTGGCTTGCTGACAAACAATAGTGGCATTTAAAAGTGAAAAGATAATTTATAATAATTAATTTTAATTAATATATTTAAATACTCAATTGATTAATTAAATTTTAATTGTTTTTGATTATTGTTTATTCTCTATTATTTACGTAACATTTTCAACTTTCAAATACTAATTAATTGTGCGCCAAGGGACCCCATATATGTACATTTATTAATAACGGATATCGTAAAAGTCTTATATGGCCTGAGTTGCCGAAAAGACTGTATGAAGTGTGTGTGAGTGTGAGTGTGAATGAGAAAAAGTGTGAATTTTTTTTAAAAAAAAAAATTGTGCGCCAAGTCACACCAGATTTTTTAATTTGGCTTTTTGATCAACATTCATTTTCTTTTCATAAGTATAATTTCCTTTTCTTAACTAATAGTCTACATAACAATATCGAAAAAATTATTTTAACGAAAAGTTAATTTGATAAATAAAAAGAAAAACTAACTTTATTGAAAATATTATGAAAGGGATTAGCATAATCATAATACACGCATGCAACGCATAATAAACGCATTCCCATTGAGATTTTTTTTTTAAATGAGCTTATTTATATTGTATAAGGAAATAGTTTTTTACTAACAATTGTAAAATATATTTTTTTAAATAAAAATTTGATACATTTTTTTTAAATTACATATGGGCAAAGGAGCATTCAAGTGAGTATATGGACCCTGTTATGCAAATGTGTGTCAAAGACCAAACCTCGAGTTTTGAGAAAATCAACATTAAAGTTTTTCTGATTTAAATTGTTTTGATTAGATTATATATCATTTTTTTTTGTCAATTGTGCAAGTAAATACTGTAATTATGGCAGATATTCATAAATTATCTCTAAAAATATGACTAATTTAGAGAAAAACAATAAAATATAAAAAATTATTTTTGCAAAATTCTCTAAGTTCAATATATATTTGTAAAAATGCTTCAAAGTCTCTTGATTGCAAATTAATCTATGCACTATTTATATTAATAAAATAATTTTTGGTTATAATTCATAAATTAAAACGGAGATTGAAACAATATTCCGTGCTTAACTAAAATTTTGAATTTTTTGGCCTTTGACACACATTTGCATAATAGGGTCCATATTATGTAAAATTAATTTTTCTTTTTACCGTTGCCTTCTTTAAACACGCCCCAATCTACTACATTAATTAATTTATTTTTTTTTAATTAAATAAATAATTAATAGATTTTGATAGGGCAGTGTTCAGCCAAATAAAAAGCCTTTATATGCTTCTCGACTCCGGAGACGTTTTTTAATGTCTCATCATATCATATCATATCTCGAAACGTCTCCGGAGTCGAGAAGCATATAAAGGCTTTTTATTTGGCTGAACCTGCCCTATCAAAATCCATTACATTCACAGCCACCAAATCTTATTTAAATAATTAATAATCTATGTATACAGTATATTAATTGGAGACCACCTCACCCTCTCGCCCTAACGAGGGATTGCCCCCCCCCCCTAACAAGATGTCTGGCTACGCCCATGCACATGTAAAATGGCTTCTCATGCGTTTTATTATTTTGTAAAACGCTCCACTATTAAATAAATTGATGCCCTGAGGATGGTTTGCGTTAGGCATACCGAAATATTTGCAAATAAATTATTGGTTGATGGGATTTACTCAACGTTTCAGCGGTTTCATGACTATTATTTATGAAATTATATTGAAGATATTTTTCTTAAAAAATTTAAATGATCGATTTTTCCTGAGTTTTTTTCACTTGTTTACTACATATTCCAGCTTCTTCATATATTTTTCACCTTAGTAGAGCTTCAGGAAAAATTTTTATGCTAAAACATTCCTTTTCATCCCTTCAAACCCATAAAATTAACGAAAAGTGAGGGAAATAACGCTGCGTGATGGGGGTAAACGGAGGTCATATTCGGATTCAGGGGGTCATTTACGTAAGGGTTTCAGCAGGAATTATGCCAAGACTAGAAAATAATTTCGTTTCGCAGAATAGGGTACAATAATCAGCAAAGATAATTATAATATTTTGAATTTGATAGAAATTTAATGACTTTGATAAAGTTTTTATTTCTCTACTCTAACTATAGAGAATATGTCTCCTTTACCAGTTACGCCTCCAGGCTTTCTAGATTATTATTATTAAAAAAAAAAAGAAAAAATATTGGCATTAAGAAAAACAGAGAGAAAGAAAAAAAAGATATTTTTTTTTATAATAATAATTATTGACTTTCTCATAAGCTTGTAGAATAATTTTTCAAGATTTATAAAAACTCCAAGATTCATTATTCATTTATCAAATAAAGCTTTTAATCTTAAACTTTCTAATGACGTCATATTCCCTTCTGTCCTTTTTTTTAAATTTAAATCTTTATCAGGTCTATTCTCTAAAAACAGACGTTAAAATTTAAAATAAACAAATAGGTGTTAAAAAGTAATGTAAATACAATCCGCGTTAAAAAAAGCTATTCAAAATCACTTCCTTGACTCAAATAGCTATTCTGTAAACAAAAACTTTAAAGCCAAAGCGTTAACATTTAGTAAATAGTGTTAAAAATTAATGCCATGTCTAGGGGTGCCTTTAATATTTTAACGTCGTGTTTAAAATAAACATGGAGTCCTTAACTTAAAAAGTAAGGTTATTATTTTGATAGCTTTGCAATAAAGGCAACATGTTAACGTTGCTGTTAAAACATAATATAATATATCGGCGGAAATTAGATATAACTTGACACAAAAAATCTGGTGTGACAAGCACAGAACACCACTTTCGATTACCGAAGGTAAGAGAAAGTTGTGTGCTGTGCGACCAGTCATACCAGATTTTTTTAAAGTTTTATTCAGGACGAACTCATTTGCTGATCTCTATTAAATAGTCCGGGATATGAGCCGAGATCTTGTGGGTAGATTAGAGAGAATTGTGTAAATAAACGGAATCTAATCCTAAAATGAAATTAAAAAGAGAAATCAGAACAAAGCGCTGTGCATATTCTTAAATAATTTAAACTTTACAGCTACTCTGCGTTCTTTCTTAAACTTTTATTTAAAAAAGTTAAAAAATAAATTTCTTTTTTTTTTTTTTTGTTAAATAAAATTCTCTCTAATTAGATTGTTCAACGATACAAGTTTCGTTCTCGAGAGACGAGATCGGGGGGGGGGGGGGTTCAATAAGAGACGACACTTTGAAATTCAAAAGAAAGAAAAAAGAACATTAAAATTTAATGAAAGTATAGGCCTACTACTATACAATTGTGGCTGGGGGAATACGAGCAAATTTATAGTGTGAATTTCAATCAAAATTGTTAAGAAAACAAAAAAAAAAATTCAAAAAGTATATTCTTTGGTCGTTTTTATAGAAAAGCTTCGTTTTGCCTGTTGGCACAGAGTACCTTACTTTTCAAGCTCATAGCAATATTCGTTCTGGGAAAATTTTGTTCAAAAGGATCCAAATGGTTGAACACGAACTCAACGAACGACAGATGGCGTAACGAAAAACTGTGTGGGAAATGATTCATTTACGTCACGAAAGAAAGGGTTTTTTGCATCGTGTTGTAACTGAAAAAATCTGGTGTGACTGGCGCACAGCACACAACTTTCTCTTACCCTTCGGTAAGAGAAAGTTGCGCACCGTGCTGGTCACACCAGATTTTTTGTGTCGAGATATATTTAGTTTCCGATAGCACCTTAGTTTCAAACTTGCATTTTAAATGTTGACTGCTTCAAATAAACTATGGTTATTTTTCAAAATTTTAATCTCATATTTGGACATTTTATACACAATATAGAATCGTAAATAAATACAAAATTTCATAAGAATTGGAAAAAAAAATTTTAAATGCCTAAAAAGTTCTAAAGGGGACCCCCTTTTGAATCGAAATTAACATACAAATCCCTATAGGAAATTAACATTGTTCCTATGCGAAGATAAGGTGGAAAGGGAATTTAAAAAGAGTAGAGAGAGACGATAATGTTTGCAAGTGAGAGAGAGACATATATGTTTTCTTTGAAACAATTAAAGACACAAATAAATTAAAAAAAAAATAAATGGGAATTTAAATAATAATTGATTTTTAATCTAATAAAAAGAAAAAGATTTAAATTCGGTTACCATGGCAACCATTTCTATCTTTCCTATGAAGAACAAGAGTAAAGTGGTCTTCAGAAGATTTCAACGGCAAAATGAGAATATACATTTTAAAGAGCATCTAAAAAATAGTTGATTTATGAATTTTAAAAAAAAATCCTTGGAGGGAATTTTGAGAAAATCGAAAAAAAACTGAAAAAGTACATCAGTAAAGTACTAGTACTTTTTGGCCGATTTTGTTCAAAAGCTTATTTTGAGATTCTTCAAAGGTACCTAAGTTAAATATAAAATTTCAATCCGCTAGCTCAACTCCTTCATGCTAAAAATCTGTCCACACACACACACACACACACACACACACACAGACCAATTTGCGGGACCCACTTTTTTGGACTCAGGGGACCTCAAAACATGTATATCCATCAAAATCTCGACATCGAATTTTTGACATGATCGCAATACTTTCTCTCTCTATATATTTCATATATAGGGTACGAGAAAGTAAAAAATCATGGGTAACGCCAGAACAACCTTGTGTGTGTGTGTGTGTGTGTGGTGAGATCAGAAGGGTGTAGTGTACAACGAGCTACTCAAACCCGGCAAAACAGTTGATACCGTCCGCTACCGACAACAAATGATCAAATTGTAACACGCATTGATCAAAAAACGCCCAGAATGAGCTCGAAGAAGGCAATTGCAGCATGACAACGCTCCTGTACATCCAAAGTGGTCAGAGAAACGATTTCTTCGCTTGGTTGGCAACTCCTACCGTATTCACCAAACTTGGCGCCTTCTGATTATCATCTCTTCTCATCATCGATGGGACACGCATTCGCTGAGCAACACTTCAAGACTTTTAAGGATGTACGAAAAAGACTCGATGAATGGATAAAACGTGGAGAAAATGAGGGCCAATATTTTGAATAAAAAATGTTTTGCCATTTTTACTTTCTCTACCTATATATGTACAGTATATAGAGAGAAAATATTGGATTCATGACAAAAATTCAATGTCGAGATTTTGATGGATCTTCACGTTTTGAGGTCCCTGAATCCATAAAAGTGGTTTTCGCGACATGGTCTGTCTGTCTGTGTATCTGTGAACAAAATATCTCAAGAACGAAAAGAGCTAGGAGGTGGAAATTTTATATTTAAGTTTGCTACCCCCATGGGACGTGACGCGAAGCTTTTGAACAAAATCGTCCAAAGAGTACTAGTACTTTACTGATGTATTAATACTATTTCAGTTTTTTCTATTTTCTCAATATTCGCTCCAACGAATTTGATTAGAATTCAAAAATCAAATATTTTTTATATGCTCTTTAAAATGTATATTCTCATTTGGCCATTGAAATCTTCTGAAGACCACTTTACTCTTGTACTCCATAGAAAAGATAGGATAAATGGTTGCCATGGTAACAAAATATAAATATTTTCACATATAAATTTTACATCCTGAAAATCGAATGTACCGTACTGTCGGAAACTAAATACATGTCGACACAAAAAATCTGGTGTGTCTGGTACGCGTCACACCAGATTTTTATTTATTTACTGACAGTGCTGTAAGTACACTTACTGTATAGATTATCTCTCATAATAATTTGATCATTGAGGACAAACCAACTGATTCTTAGATCAAGAAATGCTCTCTAATGAATTAGAGTAAATCCTCTTCAAATTGTTTAGTAAAGTATGAAAAAATAAATTAAAAGAGCGATTTGTTGTTAAAAAAAAATTTCCATTTCCATGCTTCTTAAGATAAGCAGACACATTCTATAAGCAGATTATTTTATTTATTTCATACGCCCTATCCCATTCACTTCGTCTTTTCATTCATTTTATTATCTATGAAGCCATTCATAAAAGCCCGCCCACCCTCTAATTAAACACATGATCGAGACATGATTATACGGGCATATACTTTGAATATATTCATTTGTGAACGAATGCAGATATGAAAGCTTTAAAGGGTAACATAGGTAATTATTTTGATTTCTTATTATAGTGCTGCTTCTTGCTCTGCTATTTATATTAAGGTGTAATCAGGAGGATTAAGGAATTAAGTTTAGAGATTGCGGTGTAGGTTTTAGGTGAAACATTTTAAACTGAGGTTGTGTTTATATGTGGGGTTTCACTGGGTTATGTGAGTAAAAACAAAAGTTTATATTATACTCGATATATTTCGGGATATTATCCCATCTTCAAGAGTTACAAACGACTGACTGTGGGAGTGAAAAATACAATATTTTATGGTAAGGAAAAGTGGAGGGGGGGAGTAGGGTGGAGTCTGATGCCTTTTGTTTAATTGGCTTGTGAAGGGCTTAGTGTTTCTCGGAATGGATTTAATGAGTGACAGGTGGGGATTGTCTTTCATCATATTTTGTAAAGTACATTGACCATTCATTATCTTTAGACTTCTTTTACAAATAGTTCTTAAAAATTAAAAATTAAATGACAGAATTAATAAGAATTATTTGACAAACGAGAAATTGAATTTCAAATTACATTACATTAAAAAAAAAAAAAAAAAAAAAAAAAATTAATACATTACTAGGCAAATAGACTTATAATAGAAAATTAAATTTGTTAGAGTTTAGGCTTAATTAATAAATTTGTCGTTAAATTTAAGGGCTTGAAAAAGTCAAAAAAAAATTACATTCAAATTACAATAAGTTACAGGTCGATCACAAAACAAAACAGTTGAAAGTTGCACTGGAGGATTGTTAAAGCTGCTTAATTAATAGATCTAATATTGAGCCCACGGGGCGTGGTGTAGAGGTTAGGGTGCTAACCTCATATACCAAACGTCGCGGGTTCGGACCCCAGGCAGTCCGATGATTTTATTTAAGCCAATTGGATACCAAATGGCTTAAATAAGAATGCCTGGACCCTAATATATATAAATTCATAAATAACGGTTATCGTAAATGTCTTATATGGCCTGAGCTGCCGAAAAGACAGTGTGAATGTGGGTGTGAGTGTGAGTGTGAATGAGAAAAAAAAGTGTGAATGTTTAAAAAAAAAAAAAAAAAAAAGATCTAATATTGTTGAGTTGTTGATGTTGTGTTGGTTATTTAGGATTGGTTGGTTATGGAAATTGGATTTTTTAATTTCAATTGCCTCTAACATGTCCAACCTAAATCCTTTTTTCATGACATAATATATCGAGTATAATATAAACTTTTGTTTTTACTCACATAACCCAGTGAAACCCCACATATAAACACAACCTCAGGATTAAGGAACTTTAATTAACCCTTAGTATAAGGGTATTTTATGGCTGGTGGAATTTGTATCAGGAATGAAAGTTGGAAGAAAAACGCAGCCAGAATTTTTTTCTTTAAAAAATATATTTCAACAGCTAGCTGACGTTTCGGGTATGATTTTCATTCTAGGAAAAAAAAAAGTTTTTTAAAAAATGATTGTTAAGCAATATTTGTAAAAAGAAATGTTTCGTTTCATTGTTTATAGCTCCGAGGATGGCTTTGACCAAAGCCGAAACGTCAGCTAGCTGTTGAAATATATTTTTTAAAGAAAAAAATTCTGGCTGCGTTTTTCTTCCAACTTTCATTCCTGATTTAATTAACCCATCCTTCCTCAACCTACTAGCTCTTTTCGTTCTGGAGATATTTTGTTCACAGACAACCTCAAAACGTGTATATCGATTAAAAATCTCGAATCCAATACTTTCTCTCCATATATTGCCTGCTGACTGGCGAAAGTCCGAAAATTCAATTTTTTTAGTTAAGCCTACGAAACGTTGTCTTCTCTTTTGAGTGGCAAAATGGCGAAAATATATGGACCCTCTTACGCATTAGTGTGTCAAGCGCCAGCTACCGAGTTTTGAGAAAATTAACATTAAAGTTTTTTGTTTTCATTGGATTATATATAATTTTTTTTGTCAATTGTACAAGTAACATTAAATAGATCTATAAATTGGAGAAGGAGCAAGTGAAGCCAAAAAAACAAAAGCCTCCGATTTAATACAATTTAATGAGACGTTTCGGGTGAATTTCATCAGTCCTTCAAAATTGTTAAATGTCCCGGAGTTGGTCAATAGGGCAATACATGTAAATTTATGTATCATATGTCCTGGCGATGTGGGCCATCGTATTTATTTAGTGAGAATTCTCACTCACAGGAGGAAGCTTTTGAACAAACTCAGTCATAAAGTACTAGTACTTTACTGATATACTTTTTCAGTTTTTTTTGTTTTTCTCAAAATTCGCTTCAACGATTTTGTTTATAATTCAAAAATCAATTATTTCTTAGATCCTCTTTAAAGGGTATTAATATATTCTCATTTTGCCCTTGAAATCTTTCGAAGCACACTTTTCTCTTGTAAAAGTAGGAATAATGGCTGCCATGTTAACAAAAATCTGGTGTGACTGGCGCATAGCACACAACTTTCTCTTACCTTCGGTAATCGAAAGTTGTGTTCTGTGCTTGTCACACCAGATTTTTCGTGTCGACATGTATTTAGTTTCCGCCAATATATTAGAAATTTAAGATGTCAAAATTATAAACATGGAAAAATATTTATATTTTGTTACCATGGCAACCATTTCTCCTATCTTTCCTATGAAGCACAAGAGTAAAGTAAGTTGTGTTCTGTGCTTGTCACACCAGATTTTTTGTGTCGACATGTATTTAGTTTCCAACAGTAGGGTACAATTGAATTCAAGATGTAAAATTTATAAGTATGGGAAAATATTTATATTTTGTTACCATGGCAACCATTTCTCCTATCTTTTCTATGGAGTACAAGAGTAAAGTGGTCTTCAGAAGATTTCAATCACAAAATGAGAATATACATTTTATTGAAGATCTAAAAAATAATTGATTTTTGAATTTAAAAAAAAATCGTTGGAGCAAATTTTGAGAAAATCGAAAAAAAAAATGAAAAAGTACATCAGTAAAGTACTAGTATTCTTTGGCTAATTTTGTTCAAAAGCTTCGTGTCACGTCCCATGGGGGTGCCTAACTTAAATATAAAATTTCAACCTAGCTCTTTTCGTTCTTGAGATATTTTGTTCACAGACAGACAGACAGACAGACAGACAGACAGACACACAGACAGACCATGTCGCGAAAACCACTTTTTTGGATTCAGGGGGACCTCAAAACGTGAAGATCCATCAAAATCTCGACATCGAATTTTTGACATGAATCCAATACTTTCTCTCTATATATATATTACATATATACATAGGTAAGAGAAAGTAAAATATAAATATTTTCCCATGTTTGTAAATTTTAATTGTTGAATTTTAATATATATCGCCGGAAACTGTTATAAATATATGTCGGCACAAAAAATCTGGTGTGATAAGCACAGAACAAAATTTTTAATTACCGGTACCAAAGCCAAGAAAAAGTTGTCTGCTGTGCGACCAGTCACACCAAATTTTTTATTCTTGAATCAGCTCTATATATTCTATTTACATAAAAATAAAAAAAGAAAACTCAATTTAATGATTAATAAAAAAAAAAAAAAAAGGAAAAGGAAAGAAAAAGACTTTCGTCTACCTATTGTTATACAAAAGATGACAGACAGGTCAATTCATGCATTTTGTGTGTGTGTTCTTTATTGTTCAATTTTTAGTAGGAAACTCATAAACATGCACACATCTTTTTTCTTTTTTTAATATAATTTGAATTATCTTTTTTTTTTTTTTTTTAAACAGGAAACGCTTTATTGGAAATTTAAATATTCTAATGTTTGTCCAGTTTTTATTAGAGCCTATTAAATTAATTTTTTTTTTAACTTTTATTTTTAATAAGTTCTTAATCGCTATTACATACGTATAAAATAATTTTTAGAAGCAGATCTGACGAAGGATTATCGTGTAATTATTAAAAAATTGAAATTTAACATGTAGCCTATAGGGAATGCCGGCGAAACGCACACATATCGAATTATGTAGCCATTCCTGATATAGATAAAAAAAAAACAAGAAACTTCTATTTTTATCAATTAACTTCCGTAGAATACGTTAAAAATAAAACCAAAAGTTTCTGCCGAGGGCTTTTAAAAATATTTTAACAAGAAAGACAAAAAATTCACGAAAATGTCAGTCCACAATACTTAAAAATAAGTAAGTTACGTGACTCAGACAAGTGCGGCAACGTCACATAAAATAAAACACGTTTCACGCTTTCACTTACATTTTTTCTTCGAATTGACGATATTTTTTCTCGCAATTCGCCCGCTAAACTGATTTGCATTACTCATTGTATTATTATAAATAAAATACAATTGAACACTATACAGCAAGAACAACATAAACAGCTGTTAAATGCGATGTTGCCAGATCTATATTATGAAATCAAAGTCATTTATTTATTATTTTATTAACTTAATCCAATGATAGGTCACGACTAAATTATAATAATGAATTTATTATACAGTCAAATTTTTAATTTTATTTAAAAAAAAATTTAGATTTTATTATGACTTGTTCGAATAACCTTAAGGGCCTGTTGATTCAGTTCTAATTAACTAGCAAATTTCAAGATGATCATTCTTACCTGTCGTTCTTCTTCTTCAACAAGATCTGTCTTATTGCCAACAATGACGATAGGAACTTGACGTCCAGCTTTTGCCTCGCGAATCTCCTCCCGTAGTGAACTAACAGCCTCAAATGATGTCATATCAGTGACATCATAGACCAAAATGAAGGCATCAGCGGAGGCAATTGACAAGGCGCGCATAGCGGGAAATTCAAAGGCACCAGACGTATCCAAAATATCCAAACTTAATCTTGGCACGCCAGGCGAATTAGCTGGTAAATCAACATGGTGCATTTGTTCAACTGTACGTCGATATTTTGCTGTGAATGTGCCATTTAAGAAACGTTCAATGATTGCCGATTTGCCAACACGCGCTGCACCAAGTACCACCACCTGTAAACAACAACAACAACAACATACATGACTTGTTTACTTTAAACAACAAACAAAGCTGGGGGAGGAGGAACTAACCAGAGATCTCTACTTATTGCCCATGTGGTTAATTTACACTTGTTGTAATTGTGGCGGTGAAAGTACATAACAATAAAGAGAATTGCAACTTAGTTAACTTGACCACTTGCATTTCAAAAAACTCAATTGATTCAAAATTGCCATAGGCTCTGTGTATTTTAAATGTTGAATGCTTGAAATAAACTATGGTTAGGGTGAGGTGGATAGCTGAGTAGATCTTGTAGTAAGGAAGAAATCATAGGCGTAGCCACGGGGGGGGGGATTTGGGGGTTCAAACCCCCCCCCCCCATTGGACCCAAGCCATGACTAGATATTTTAAGCTCTATAATACAAAACACTTTCTCTCTATATAGGCTATATTTCATATATAGAAAATATAATAATTTTCTCTAGCTTAAAAAAAAAATTAAATAAAACAGAAAAAATTCAAGAAAATTCAGAATTTTTCCATCGAAAAAAATTGATTTTTGTTTTGCTTTATAAAAAATTAAAGCCGCTTAAAATTGATTAAATCTCGCAAATGAAAAATAATAAAAATTATTATATAAATAAATTTTTTATTTTTTTTTCTTATAGAGATCTGAGTTGGAACTCTCTTCAAGGGAAACAGACACTTAGGTATTTTAGGCCCATATATATATAATTCAGAGGGTTATAAATTTTATTGCCTGATACACTGATACAAGTTGAATGAAAAAATTGCGGCACTTAATTAAGAAAAGGCGGGCCCGAGCCAGGTCCAGGGGGCGGAGTGGCCAGTCATATATTTCATTAGTCGCCTTATACTGCCCTATTAGTCGGGGTGGGGGGGGGGGTGAAGAGAAATCATCCCGAACCCCCCCCATCAAAAATTTCTGGCTACGCCTATGGAAGAAATAAAAGGCATTTGGATACCAAATGGCTTAAATAAGAATGCCTGGACCACAATACGTATAATAATCAATAACGGATATCGTTTAAAGTCTTAAATGGCCTAAGTTGCTGAAAAGACTGTGTGAATGAGTGTGTGAATGTGAGTGTGAATGAGAAAAAGTGTGAATGTTTTTTTAAAAAGAGAAAAAAAAAGAAGAAGAAAAGAGCGTCTGCAGCTAAGTTTATTTCGTTTATTTAGCGCTTCAAGCCGACGTTTCGGTCAGAGATACGACCATCATCAGGGATTAAGCGTGTCAACGAAATTCCTCCCATTCGACATTCTGAGGAATTTTGTTAACACGCTTCAGCCCTGATGATGGTCGTATATCTGACGGAACGTCGGCTTGAAGCGCTAAATAAACGAAAAAACTTAGCTGCAAAAGCTCTTTTCTTTCTTCCTTACTACAAAAACTATGGTTATTTTTCAAAATTTTAATCTCATATTTGGACATTTTATACGCAATAGAGAATCCTAAATAAATACAAAATTTCATAAGAATTGGAAAATTTTTTTTTAAATGTGTAATAAGCTAAGGGGATCCCCTTTTGAATTGAAATAAACATGCAAATCCCCATATGGGGATTTAACATTGGCTCTATGAATTTGAAAAATCTGAAATACGTACATCAGTAAAGTGTACTTCAAACAATTTTCACGAAAAATTGTACTGATATACTTTTTAAAGGGCATCTAAAAAATAGTTGATTTATGAATTTTAATCAAAATAGAAAATTTTGAGAAAATCAAAAAACCTGAAAAAGTGCATCAGTAAAGTACTAGTACTTTTTTGTTAAAAAGCTTATTTCAAATGTCCGGGAAGATGCCTAAATTGAATATAAAATTTCAACCTCGTAGCTCATTTTCTTCAAGTTTAAAAACGTCCACATAGACACATATATATTTTTAAATGCTTTTATTTAACTTACTCTTTCAAGGTCACCAACTTTTAGTCTTTGCTTAAGCACTTCCCGATGAGCTAGAAGTATGAAATTTCATATTTTAGGGTTATTTTTAGTGACGAAAATTGTATGACCATTTTTATCAAAATAGGCCAAACTAATGTGGCACTTTATTTGAAGTCTCACGCTTCCTCCCTTTTTTTTTTAATACTGTATCTATATTAAATAAAAAGACTAAAAAGTTTAAAATAAAAATATAATAAAAAAACTTAAGAAAAAAAAAATGGTTTTATTTAAATAAAAAGAGAGAAATAATTTAATATAGATCATATGATGTGACACCTGTTAATATATTATTTCAAATTGTCTGTAGTTCTTTTCAGGTGCTAGCAGGATGGAGTGCTGGAGAGAAAATTGAAGAATTATTTCTCAATTCATTTGCAGAGACTTTTATTGCGCTAACGAGGATGCATCCTTAATCGTTTCGGCCACAGATGGCCTTCTTCAGAACTCTTGTCTCTTCATCAGTCGATGTGTACATATAATAACTGTTACATTTAATAATAATAATATAACAGGGCCGAATTTAATTTAATTCAATTGTTCTTGTTAAAATTGTTTAATAAAATATTTATGAATTAATAAAAGCGTGGAGCGCTTTGAAGGGATTCCGAGGCTATAGACAATTCCTTAAACTATCAATGAGCGCCCCACGCTTTTATTTTAAGTCATAAATATTCAACAATTTTAACAAGAACAATTAAAATAAATTATTTCTCTCTTTTTAGTTCAATTTAAATAAAAGCATTTTTTTTAAATTATATTATGCGCAAAATTTCAAAATATGATCAATTTTATTAAAACGATTTCAGCCAAAGGTGTCGGGAAATATATAATCAAATTGACACACCCTTCAATTTGTTAGAAAAAAAAAAAAAAAAATTCCCAATATTAATAGAAAAGAGGAAAAAAAAAAAGCACGCAATCAGTGTGAATGAGTGACATGTCACATGTCATGCCCAGATTCTTTTTTCTTAACGCTTTCTTTGACTACGCAACCGAATGCAGGACATCCGGGAAAGTCGACGAAGAAAAAGAAGAAGAAAATTGCTTTTTTAGGACTCATGTATGCATTGCCAGTCAAAGAAGGTTTGTTCTTTTATCACTAGCCGAACCAAATTTTTTTTATCTAACAAGAAAGAACGATTTATTTATTATAATTAAATTTCTAAATAATTATTAACAACAACAACAACAAACTTTGTCTGAAAGTTCGACATTACGTTAATCATGGGCTGTACTTTTTCAGATAACTCGTTTCAGATAGTTAATATAAATATTCCATATCTGGCTTATTAAGAAATTTCCAAATAACTGGATTGTACGAGTTTTTATAAGAATCAATTTTCAAGAGGAAGTTTACTGGCAGTTTCTTATGTTGGATAAGGTAAAATTTAATTAAAACAAAATGTTTGTTTGTTGAGATATAATTGCGACTGTTTTTCTGCAGATAATTTTACAGTTTCGGAGATTATCTGCAGAAAAACAGTCGAAATTATATCTCAACAATCAAACATTTTGTTTTAATCAAATTTTACCTTATCCATCATAAGGAACTGCGAGTAAATTTCCTCTTGAAATTGATTTAGGATTTAATTATATTCAAATTTTTTTAATATCTGACTTTTTTTTCCTTTTGACAGGCTTTATGAATTATGGCATCTTCAACATCTTGAATCCATCTATAATCCTGATTAAATATTCATTTAATTTGTATAAATTTGTATGCATTTTCCTAAGACCATTATGTACTGTTCTGTGTTGATAGCTCTGAGGATGGCCCTAAACAGGACCGAAATGTCAGCACTAAGGGTATAATAAAAGAGAATATAATTAGCTGCTCTCTCTTTTTATTCTCCTTCTACTACATCAATTAACCAGCTATATAAAAAACTTCCAATACTCAAGGGGAATGGGTTTAGACCCCAGTCAGTCCGATAAATATATTTAAATGATTTAGATACCAAACGGTAAAAAATAAATTTGCCTGGACCCCAATATATATCATATATAAAAAGTGTTAAATTCTAAATGACTAAAGATTTTAAAAAATCCACTTCTGTCTCGAGTATGATTCCGACTTTTGGCGACAAAAGACTCCGTTATCTCAGATGAATCCCTGTAGTCAGAAGAAGCGTTTCTTCAGTGTCGCTCTCTTCTATAGGTATTATCATGGTCGATCCTCCTCCGAATTTAAAATAATCGAATTGCCTGGCGTCCGAATTCAATCTACTTGGCTTTTAGATTATCAATATTGCCATTATATCTCTATAATAGAACTTGTCTTCTTCTAACTTCGTAACCTTTTCCATCTATTTTTACCAAAATTTACAATCTTCTTCAACTATAAATCTAATTCCAGAACCATCAGTTCGGACTTCGTCTTATTTTTAGTATTTATTTTATCCCAAGTTCTTCCTGGTTTTATATAACCATTAATCTTCTGACTTTTGGATTTTATGAAGTATCGTTCCTCCTCAGCCACTCAGCCCACAATATTTTTCAGATCCCAAATTACCCGGTTGCTCCTTCTCAGCCACCCGGGCAGTTCCTCGGTAACCAGTCAAATCAATCCTAATTTTTAAGGCACTTAGGGCACCTCAAATTGAACCTGTGATGTGATATCTTCTCCCACTTTCTTACCTTAAGAGTAAACTTCGGCAAAATTGAATTATTTGCAGCTGGACTCGAACCCGAGTTGTGTTGACACTTCAGATCCGTAATCCACAGCTAGCCGGCATGACCCATGTATCCATTCTTTAAAAAATCTATTTTTACCAAATTTACAATTTCTACAAATCTAATCCCAGAACCACCAGTTGAGTCTTCGTCTTATTTTTAGTATTTATTTTATCCCAAGTTCTTCCTGGTTTTATATGACCATTAATCTTCTGACTTTATGCATCCATTTGGATTTGGATTTTATGGGTATGCCCTCCTCAGCCACTCAGCTCACAACCTTTTTCAGATACTCCTCAGCCACCTGGTAACCAGTCAGAGTAATCCTAATTTTTAAGGCACTTAGGCCACCTCAAATTGGATCCTTTGTGTCGTGTGATGTCTTCTCCCACTTTCCTACCCTAAGAGTAAACTTCGGCAATATTGAATTATTTGCGGCAAGCTGGACTCGAACCCGAGTTGTGTTGAAACTTCAGATCGGTAATCCACAGCTGGCATGCCTCCATTCTTTAAAAAAAAAAACAACAGATTTTTCTATTTTAAAACTTCTCACACCTCTGAATTATTTTCTACGTTTTGTGTTCTTTTTTACTGTCTTGTTCGTATTTCTTTTCTTTACCTCACCTTTTTTTCTGACTGTTGATAAAATTATTATCCTCTTCATTTGATGATAACAAGTTTCAAAAAGTGAACCGATTTAAAATAAAAATAAAGCGTTTATTGTAAGAGTAATCTCATTCATTGTTGTTGTTGTTGTTGATACACTTATTGTCATCGTTATATAAAAAAAAAAAAATATTTTTGTTTGAAAATGGCCATCGAGAGTGAGCGAGAAAGAGATTGTTGTTGTTGATTTGAGTGAAAATAGCTTCAACCTGTTGGTCACCCTCAGATATAATGTGTATTTTTTAAATTCAATAGTGAAATAAAAAAAAACCGATTTATTGAATGTATTTTTTTTTAGAGGTTATATAATAAATAGGACGTAAATAAAACAAAATTAAAATGTATGATGTAATTAGGGTTATTCCTGACCGACGTGCACTCCTTGCTGGCAAAAGGAACAACTCCCATGAAAAGTTTCACAAGTCCCCTAAGTTCCAAATGTAGCCAGATTTTGTCTTTTATATAATGAGTATACGATATATTGCTTAGCCTATATATAGCACAAATAGATATTGAATTATAAATTACACTAGATGGATAAGAATGTAGAAAAAATTAGTTGGAAACTTCAAATTTATAGTGACTAAATTACCCTGATGCCATATTTTAGTAGAAAATATATTAATACTATCACTTAGCATGTACTAGTGCAAACTATTAAAAGAAAATTT
>JAKCPI010024673.1:0-13372 GCA_023213315.1 Euborellia annulipes
AAATTTGAAGGATAGCGATCAAGTAAAAAAAACATGCATTATATGAAACGAGCCTTAGTCATTAGTGTCAGAGTAACTTTCATGGGAATAATACTGAGGTGGGTTCCCGTTTCCTTCCTCAGGAGAATACAGTTGGATGTAGTGAACTGCTTTATCTCCTCGGGCTAATCGCCTCCGCATTGTATAAGTTCGTAGTTTCGACACAATTTTAAATTCAAGCGACCCGCTTTGTGTATAGTGCAGAGGGCAAATGGATTGGCAACCGTAGAGACATGCGCGTTATATTGAATGCGGGAACATGGCGAGGGCGACGACGACGGCGTCGAGGTACGTTCCCCGGGTCGTCGATTGACAATCAGCTGTGTGGCTGTCGGTTGGCTACCGACGCGTCATCCAGCTACCGATCTCGTCATCGTTACCCTCCTCCTTTACCTCTCCGCAATGAGAGTTTAGCTGTTGTGTGCTCTAGTGTAGCCATCATCATCGGGATCACGATGGACTCACTTTACGCTAATGGATTGGACGCCATCCTCTATCTGCAGAAAAAGTGAGTATCGATTGCATCTTAAACTAAACTCTCCCCCCACCCCCACCCCCACCCCCACTCACTCTCTACTTTCCCTCATCAGAAGAGTCCCGCTTCAGATTTATGGTCCCATGAATCAAAAAATCATCACGGGTTTGAAATTCGACAGCGATTTTAATTCTATTAGAATTTTTTTAGACTTTTCTTTACTTTGAATAAAGATAATCGTCGAAGGCTCAGGTAAGAGATTGGGGTAGTGATCGGCAACCCTATTCCCGAATTGAATTTCAACTTCACTCTGAAGTCAATAATTAAAATAATTTTATGAATTATTTCTAACTTTTTATGCCAATTGTTTAAAATAGATAGAGGTAGAGATTTCGCTTCATCTTATCAATGGTTCGCTTAGTAATTATGAATATTATCAATATCATAATTGCAGGGTATGAGTTATTGAGGATATTAATTTTTTTGTTATCCCTGACCCTTGAAGCAGAGATAGAGATTTCGCTTTATCTTTTCAATGGTTCACTGAGTAATTATACCTATTATTATTATTATTATTATTGCATGATATGAGGTATTATGGATATAGATTTTTTGTTATCCTTGAAGCAGATGTAGAGATTTCGCTTCGCCTTTCTAGCGGTTGGAGAGAAGAAATAGTAAAATATTTTAATTGCGTTTTTAACGACGTTTCGATATATTTTTGTTATTTCATGCAATCAGCAAATATTTAAGGTGTTTGTACGTTGAAAGCACTTGCTGACACATTGTTAAAAAGTGAAATTAAAATATTTTACAAAAAAGAAAGGCGCCTGGTCGCACATCCTGTAATCAACTCCTATTATTAATTAAAATGGCCTCAGAAAACTTAAAAAAAAAAGCTAAATAATCATCCAACTAGAAAAGTTTAAATTGAACATACTGAACATAGAAAATATTGAAATTTATCATCTCTTGGAAAAAGATTGCCGACCATTAATTGTGGAAACTAGACATAAGAAAAAAAACCCGGGTGGTTTTTCTCAGGCTCCAGGCTCCACTCAACATCACTGACCTGTGTCTAACGTTAAAATTATTTGGAGAGGCGAAGAGCTGAGGCCCAACGGAGCGGTTCGATAATAACGATAAATAATTTCCATATCGCTTGGTGGGGCACAACTCGAAAATTATTGACTTTTTGTTTAAATTTGGCCCTAAATCTCTACTCCGATATAAAAGACAAAGTTTGCTCTATGTTTGTAACGTAATGTATTAAAACAAAATAATATTTTACAAGAGCAATTTTTTAAAAATAAATAAGGGGGTGCTATACACTGCCCTAATAAAAGAGATATCTATATTAATTATCCGAATTTGCGCCATTTGATTAATAATGAAAGGCCAGGGTCCGCCGCTGGGGGGCGCTGAACCCGGCAAAGATTGCCAGCGAAGTATTTGACTATATTGAATGCAACATTGCCTTTTTTAAGAAGAAGATTTTAAAGAATAATCTTATTATTTTCTAATCTTTCCAGATTAGAATGATGAAGGAAGAGAGGATTCATTCTAATCGCTGAACAGCCACTTCTATTATCAACATCTTTCCAGATTAATTTAGAAATTTAGAAAAGGTTTCATACTGTATCACTGGAACGGGATGTGAATGAATTCTTTATCCCTATCCAGCAGCATTTTTTAAATTTAATCGGAGTATAATTTAGAAACAAATTTGTTGAATCGCCTAACAAAAGGGATTAATAAAAGCACACAACGTAAATGAAAATTGTGTTCTCTGCTAGTCACACCAGATTTTTTGTGTCGACACGCAAAATAATCGATTATTTCCTTAAAAAATAATCAATTATTAATTTAAAAAAATCGATTATTTTTCACAATCGATTATTTTCGGGAAACATTTGTTTAAAAAGATGGGATGAGACTCGCATGTTAAAAAAAAAAAGGTCAAATGATTTTCACGAGAGGGAAAAAATGGAAATTTTACCAAAGATAAAAAAAAGGTAGGCCTATAATAGAAATAATGATAATATCGATTATTTCTTTCCATAATCGAAATAATCAGAATAATTAAATAATCGATTAATCGGAACAATCGATTATTTTTTTCCATATTCGAACACCCCTAGTCGACATATATTTAGTTTCCAGCATTACTTTAGAACTCAAGATGTAAAATTTATAAAAATAGAAAATTTATATTTTTTAAATTATTTCTCCTATCTTTCCTCTGCAGCAATGCGATCTTTAAACTATTTTGAAAGCAAAATGAGAATAACAAATTTTAAAGAGCAATTTTAATCAAAATCATTAGAACCGATTTTGAAAAAATCGAAAAAACTCAAAAAATAAATCAGAAAAGTACTAGTACTCTTTGGCCGATTTTGTTCAAAAGTTTCGTGTTACGTGCCAGGAGGGGGGGGGGGGGGGGGGGGGTACCTAACTTAAATATAAAATTTCAATCTCGTAGCTCTTTTCGCTCTTGAGATATTTTGATTCACAGACAGAACACTTTGCGGAACCATTTATTCACTGGGCTGTCAGAGACAGTGACCAGAAAAATATAAGTAAAATCTAATCCAGCTGGAATTGTTTTTTAAGCAAAAAACAAACAGCATCCTTTATTTTAAACGTGTATTTCCATCAAATTCCAATATCTAATTTTTGAATACTATAGCTATATTAATATTATAAACAGTTTCTAATTTAATTATCGCTAACAACAAATTCGTAAAGGAAGTAAAAGATAGAATTTTCTCTATGATTGCAAAAAAAAAAAAAATTATCAGATGAATAAATAAATAAAGGATGTTATTTGTTTTTTGGTTATAAAACAAATTCCAAAAATAGCTGAATTGGATTTTATATTTTTCCCATCTTCAGTCAATATATGCAGTGACGGTTTCGATCTTCCAACTCCCCTTTCTCAAGTTTTTCCTTCTATATGCATTCAGTAGATAATTTGATTGACCCTTTTATTTAATTTAATTTCTCTATTTACAGGTCATTGAGTAAATATCTTTCGAGTAAATGAATTTCTACTGACGACAACATCGTCATTGAAATTAAATACAAATACAAAGGGTGGTAGGGAGGGGAAAGAAAATTAATTAAAAGCTTTTATAGAAACGGGGAGCGAAACCCTCAATTCTAACACAAGAGACAAACGAGATCTTCATCTATGAACCACAAATCTGGAGAGAGTTAAATATGTAATCTTCTTTCGGTCTGTCTGTCACGCTCTGTTTGACCAACTCCCCGGTGGAATTTTGAAACGAAATTTTTTTATGCTTAAAGAGGACCTTCTAGGGATTACAGGAAAATTATTTTCTAAGACTAAAATTATTTTCGTTCCGAACTTTTTGAGTTATTCATTTCTAAAGTTACGATTTCTCCCATAGGAAATGTATAGAGAAATGTTTATGTATTCTTTGCATTTGTGTATTCTATGAATGTAAACAAATCCTCAAGCAGGCACTGGATTGGAATAGTAATAGAGTAAAGCGCCCCATAGCCCTTAGGGCTTGGTGTAGAGGTTAAGCCCGGTCCAGACGCTACGTTTTGCACAACCTTTTAGGTCTGCGCGGTCTTAAGACGGAGTGAAAACGTTGTAATTTTGAGTGTCCAGACGGTGCAGTCATATTTGTATTTTTTGCTCAGTCTTGTGCGATATCGTCATGGGGGAGGTTCTCCTGTGGTCAATTTTTGCATGCTCTCTCGTTAGAAAAAAAAGATTAGAACATCTTAGAAGAACCGGGCGTTCGAAGTGGTCGCGTAAGTAGCTTTTAAAAAGGCGGGACTTTTCCCACATTACATTGTTGAGTGAGTTACAGAATGAACCTAATGATTGGCGGAACTATTTGAAAATGGGCATAGACACGAATACTTACTTATTGGAACTAGTGACACCGCATATCATCAAAGAAAATACTTGTATGAGAACAGCAATATCATAAAGTGCAATAAAATCAGTTAAAAACTCTCTAGAACATTGCCAAAGGTCAGCCATCGTGGAGTGATTAGGGAAAACTGAGGAACAAAACGATTCGGAACATGGAGCAAGCGTCCACATGCACCGACTTGTCCGCACAGGTCATGGATTTCAAAGCTAATTTGCTCAGTTATCGCTGCAACTGTACCGCCTTCCCGCCGGGCTCAAAACTGCGCAAATTTCCTGTCCACACGCAACGTTTTAACTGCAACGTGTTGAACTGCGCAGACAAAAGGTTGTGCAAAACGTAGCGTCTGGACCGGGCTTTAGCGTGCTAATCTCGTATACCAAAAGTCGCGGGTTCGGACCCCAGGCAGTCCGATGATTTTATTTGGATGCCAAATGGCTAAAATAAGAATGCCTGGACCCCCAATATGTATATTAATCAATAACGGATATCGTCAAAGTCTTATATGGCTTGTGTTGCCGAAAAGACTGTGTGAATGAGAAAAAGTGTGAGTGTTAAAAAAAAAAGCGCCCCATACAGGCCGTACTTTGGTCTGGGCCTTCTGCCCGGCTCGGGAGCAGATCCGCAAGTGTGTGGGCTCGCGTTCCAATGCCCGGCATGTATGGGGACACTAAATTATCACAAAGACCGGCTAGTGGTCCCTTTAATATCGGAGAGTGTAATTTCCATTTCATTTGGTAAATAAATATCAATTAATTACGTTGGGAGAAGATAAATATCCCTGTATAAATCAATATTACTCATTGAAACGGAAATATTAAAATTAATGAGAGAGATCAGCTTATTTTGCGTAAAATTAGAAAATGAGTAAACCCAACTGCTTCTCACTGACTCAGAGTTATTTTTTCTTTTCCCCCTCTAAATTTCAATAATCTGTCATTATTTGATTCATTCATCGATTAAGAAAATGAATTTCACCACCGGACGGGGGGGGGGGTGTGGCATGTTCCAATAAGTTCTAAACGAGGTCATTTTAACCCTTCAATAGCAAGACATCAAACACTTTGTCTTTATAAGCAGTCTATACCGTTAACCGAGCAACGTTAATTCTCCATGACGCAGATATAGAAAAACATTGTAAGTTTATACAGAATTAAATATGGTTCGGTAAAAGAAACAGAGTAGAAATCAATAGAGTAATTAAATATTTACTTTCCCCCTGCCCCCTTCTACGTCATAATAATTACCTTAATTAAGTTTTACGCCGAGGTTAAGTGTAGGCATTTATCTATTTTTAGATTTATATCTCGTAAACGGGATATCGAATTTGTTTGTGTTAAATGCCTACTATTGGAAAAAAAAAATCCTTCATCTTTAAGCTTGGAGTAAAACTGCAAGTGACGCTACTACTAAATACTGTATTTATTTGTGATTTCTCCTGTGATTGTTGTATTATACAATAATAGCTAGATTAACAGGTATTTATTAAAGATGTTTTGAAAGTGGTCAAGATATTAATTAATATACTGCCGCGCCGCCCGCCTTCGGCGGGCTCCGCGTCTAGCCAGGGGGCTAAGCCCCCCTGGACCCCCGCCAGCTGGCTCGGGCGCCTGCGGCGGACCCTCGCCTTTCTTAATTATGAGAAACGGGCTGGCGTCTAGACAGGGGGGCTACGCCCCCTGGACCCCCCGCCAGCTGGCTCGGGCCCGCTGCGGCGGACCCTCGCCTTTCTTAATTATGAGAAACGGGCTGGCGTCTAGACGGGGCTACGCCCCCTGGACCCCCCATCAGCTGGCTCGGGCCCGCCTGCGGCGGACCCTCGCCTTTCTTAATTATGAAAAGAAAATCTCTTAATACTATTATTTTTTTTATTTTTTTAAAAAAAACACTCACACTTTTTTCTCATTCACACTCACAATTACACACACATTCACACTGTCTTTTCGGCAACTTAGGCCATTTAAGACTTTTTACGATATCCGTTATGAATATATATTATTTAGGGCCCAGGCATTCTTATTTAAGTCATTTGGTATCCAAATGGCTTAAATAAAATCATCGGACTGCTCTTAATACTAACAACTAAGTATTCCAGTCCAGTGCCTGCTTGAGGATTTGTTTACATTCAAAGAATACACAACTGCAAAGAATACTTCAATATTTCTCTATACATTTCCTATGGGAGAAATCGTAACTTTAGCAATTAATAACTCAAAAAGTTATAGGAATTTCGGAACCCGAGTATTTTTCCGGGACTCTCCATAACGTCCTTTATAAGACTGCAAAATTTCGTTTCAAAATTCCAACGGGAAGTTGGTCAAACAGAGCGTGACAGACGGACGGACAGACGGACGGACAGACGGAAGACGGACGGACAGACGGACAACGGACACACCGCAATTATTAATATAGAAATTACCAAGGTGCTTATTGGTGCGCCAATTTAAGTCTCTTTTAAAAAAATATTAAGAAAATGAAAGGCAATTTATCAAAAAATGAAGTGTTTTTAGTATTCTTCATGAGGACCATCTTTAATATATCGGCACAAAATCTGGCGTCACAAGCACAGAACACAACTTTTGATTAGTACTGTACCTACCGAAAGCTGTGCGACCAGTCACACCAGATTTTTTATTTGATTTGAGTTACAGTTTCTTCCGGGTAAAAATGTAAACAATTACAATAACATTATACGAGTATATTCACGGGGAGATATCTCCCCCCCCCTATTTTTCATCCGACGCGAATGTTATAAAATTTGAGTTGAAGCTTGAAAAAAATAAATTCAAGCTGTTTCAGATTGATTACTAATTAAATGAATATTTTGGTTTTGATAGGGGCCTATGTACTTTTTTTTTTTGTCAGATTTATTTTAAATAAATTTGGGTATTTTTTGTATAGGAGTAAGAGAAGACCTCGGGCTTGGTCTAGTGGCTAGCGCGCTGGCTTTCTACACCAAGGGTTGCGGGTTCGGATCCCAGGCAGTCCGATGAATTTATTTAAGTCATTTCGATACCAAATGGCTTAAAAAAAACGTAGGTTTTGCAAAAAGAAAAATTTCTGCAGGGTGAAAAAAATATTCCGTGTCAAAAAAAAAAAATTTCGTGTTTTAAAAAAAAAAAAAAGGTAAAATGATTTCCATGAACGGGAAAGAAAAAAATTTTTCCGCAGGGCGGAAAACTGTGGCTCCACAAAAACCAAATTTTCCGTAGGGCGGAAAAATTTCGTGTGCAAAAACAAAATTTTTCGTGGGGCGAAAAAATTTAATTTCCGTTGAGGATTTTTGCCACGAAAAACTTTGGGAAAAACTATCTTTAAATTTAATTTCTTTAAAAATAAATTTTCCGCAGAAAAATTATTTTTGAGTTCAGGCCCCCTCCCCTCCCCCCCCCGAAAATATTTCTATATACTCCCCTGCTATATATAATATATTGATAGGATTGAAATCTTTATTCTTATATGCATCAAAACTCTGACAATTTCTTATCCTGAAGATGGCAGCGAAGCATTTCCGAAACGTCGACGAAAATAATTAACTTTTTATTATTTTTTCAGAAAATATTTATAAAAATATTTTGTCTATAAATGAGTTTTGAATCCGATCCAGTAACTCAAAATGAAATATAAAATTCTTGTGTGTTTTTTTGAATAAATAGATAGTTTGTGTTTGTGTTTGTGTTAGCCTTTGCCTAAAATCAATACGTCCTAGGCCTATTCGGGGTTTTCCGCAGAGAGCCCCTGCAGTGTAGCTGATTACTCATTGCATTCTCTCCCTCCCTCTCCCTTATTGCACCCTTCGAATATCTAAATTGAATTACTCAGACACCTTTTTATATCCTTCAATCCACAGTCAAACCTTTGACGAAAGTCTCAAATCGATTTATGAACAAATAAAAAGATGACTCGTTCATTACTAATCACCTTGTGTCATTTTACAAACATTTAAAAAAATAAACAAATTCTGGACAAATTTTTGTGAGATGAGTGTGTTGGAATAGCATGCTACTAGTTCGGGGGCCTGACAACGGAGAAGAGCAATAGTCACCACACTCTTTTGTGGGTTAAGCGATGCCAAGGGAGACGAAAGCTCGGGTTGGCGACCCTGAGATATCATATAAAAATTTATGAAGTAAAATGCAAATCCCTAAATGGCCTCTGTAGCCGAAAAGGGTCTTTAAAAAAAGTATACAAATAAAAGCCAGATCGATGAAATTTGGTATATACTCCTTACACTAAAATTGTAGATTTCTATAAATTTTTAGAGTAAATAAAAACTTTTTAAAATAGAGTAATTTATCATAATATAACAAAAAAATTTCAAAATTTTTGAAAAAACTTTTTAAGTAAAGTACTACTTCCAAGTGACGTATTTACTCCAAAAGTTGATAGAAATCTACAATTTTAGTGTAAGGAGCATATACCAAATTTCATCGATCTAGCTGCTTTGGTTTTTAAGCAATCGTGTTCACACACACACACAGACATAATGCCCCAAATGGTATTTTTGGACTCAGGGAGGTCTAAAACGTGGAGAAACATCAAAATCTCGAAATCGAATTTTTTTACGATTACAATACTTTCTCTTTATATTCTATACGAGAAAGTAAAAATCAAATTCACCTCGCAAATTTTTCTTAACTATAACAATATTAATATCAATCTTTAACTCTTAAATATAAACCATAAAACAATGCTTAATACCAAAATGGAGAGAGTCTCTTAAAAAAATCCATAACTCTCTTTCCTCTCCATTTCTAAAGATCCATCACTGGACTTAAATTTCACCGTCTATTTTTGTTTTAAAATATGTAAAATGTTTTTTGACTTTTGATTTAAAAAGTACTGTACATTATATGTAAAATAGAGATTTTAATAACAAAGCAATCAAGATACTTTTCACTACTCCAAGAGGCAGATGTCATGTATACAAGGGCGGATACAAGGGGGGTAATTACCCCCTCCCCCGAGATTTAAAAAAAAATACTTTTTTTCGAAAAAAAAATTTATTTTTAATGTAAAATTTTAAAAATTATTACTTAAAAATTTGATTTGTATTTATATTCTAGCAAACAAGTACAGAATGCGCCTTTAAATTACCAGAATTAAGAAAAAATTGTGTGCTGTGCGGCGAGTCACATCTGATTCCCCCCCCCCCCGAGAAACACCTCCGGATCCGCCCTTGCATGTATATATCACGTTTTTTTTTTTATTTGCCCTTTTTGAGCTACTGAGGCCATTAGGGGGTTTGACCGTATTATTTATTTATTGACACATGCTGACCCCTCGGGGTCACCAATCCGAGATTTCGCCGCGCTTGACATTACTTAACAAAAACGATTGTGGTGACTCTTCTCCGTTGACAGGCCCCTCGGCGTATATATTACTTAAAACGCTCTTCAAATAATCTGTTTGTTTGTTGTATGCAGCTTCTCGAGTTGGGAGTCCTTTCTGACCGTGGTGACTGCCGTATCCGATCCCGCACATGTTTTCTCGCTGGTGGTGCCTGTCCTGGCTGCTGTGCACAGCCAATTGGCAGCCCGAGTACTCTGCGTGTCGTTAGCGGCTGAGTGGTCCAATACACTTCTTAAATGGCTGCTAAGAGAGGATCGGCCATTCTGGTGGGTGCAAGAGACGTCCGTGTTCGGCACGACTGGTCTTTTAAGGCCTTCGGTTCGCCATACGCCACTCACATGCGAAACTGGACCGGGATCACCTAGCGGGCATCTTCAAGGCACTGCGGCTTGGCTTTACGTTCTTGCGACTCATTTCGCCGACCGTCGGTGTGGCCTTGTCTCCAGGTAATTCAATTTCAAAGAAGGAAGCTCAAATAATTGAAGATATGAGTGCAAGAGATAGATAATAACCAAATGTAAAGTTTTGAGCAAAAACGAGAAAAACTTTTTACATTGGATGTAAGAATAAAATTAAATTTGTATTTTGTAGATTATTTGAATGAAAGTATTAATGAATGCGGATTTACATGGATCGAATTTTTCAGGCTTTATGAACTTGATCAAGAAATATATAAAAAAAAAAAAGAGAGAAATATGGTGATTGGAATTATTCATTTCTTGCACTCAGTTGGTTGTTAAAGAGTGCAGGAATGAATGAAAACGTACCTGAAATAATGAATTTATAAGTACGTAAATTTATTTTCTATTCATATCAATTGTTTTAAAATGAACTAAAAACATGAAAAATAATTATATTTATCAAAAAAATCAAACAAACAAAGAAATCATGTTTGTCAAAAAAGCTTTGAAATCTCTGAAAAGATGCATAACTTTCACTTTCAGACCCTACATACTATTTATTAAAACTATGTATTTAATATGTATCAAAAGTACCTTACACCGATAGAGGGCACAAGTGGCTACGTGGTTATTAGGAACCGACCGAATATTCGGTTTAAAAAAAATTTCGGCAGAAAAATTTTTGAGTTAAGGCCCTCCCCCAAAAACAATTTCTATATACGCCCCTGATAGGAAATACAAGTTTCGGTTTCGGTTGGCAAATCTTGTTTTGATCGGACCCTAGTGTTTATTGTAAAAAAAAACTCAATTTCACCAATTGTGTTCATTATCAAACTCTTGCACTCATATCTTCAAATCCTATCTGTATTTTAGCCTCTTAGAAAAAATTAATTTGGAAACTAATATTTAATAAATTACAATTTAAATGTGATTCAAAAAGTGGAAAGGGACCTCTTGTTTGTTATTGGTACAGGCATTTTAGTCGAATTAGGTCAAAAATATCGATTTTTGTGTTTCTATTGAATGCCATTCTTCAATATTTCCTATACAGATTTATTCGGTAATTTTGGGATGAGAATCCGTAAAAAGCGCCGGAACAGGGGGGGGGGGGGGGGGGGTCCTGCCCCCCTTTCGGGGGAAGGGGGGGGGGGGAAAAATTTTTTTTTTTTTTTTAAAAAATTATTTTTAAAAAATAATTAAAAAAAAAAAAAAAAAAAAAAAATTTAAAAAAATTTAAAAAAAAAATAAAATTTTTAAAAAATTTTAAAATAAAATTAAAGAGTTTTTTTTTAATAAAAAAAAACCCCCTCCGATAAATATTACCAAATAATCGATTTAGTAACTTTAAATAGTTTTTTATCGTGTTTAAAATGCGATTTCCTCAAAATCCCTATCTACAACACGGGGGGGTTTTGGGGGGAATGGGGGACCGCGCACAGCACACTATTTTTTTTTTATTTGATTTAAACCTTTTTTAAAAAACAATATATTAATTTAAAAAATTGAAAGGGGGGGGGGGCCCCCCCCCCCCCCCTTTGACAGTCTGTAACTTTTTAAGTTTTTGAGATCTCATCATAGGTTTTGGTCTTCAAATTATCCTCTACAAGAAATAGTTCAATTTGTGAAATTTCCGACAAGAGGTCCCGCATCACATTTCATGATTAATGAAGTGATTTCAATTGTAATTTTTCAGATGTCGTAAAAGTCGCCTGGCGATTCTTTGGTTCTTCTATGGAGTGATTCTTCTTCTTGTGGCGGCTTCCAGAATGATGGTAGCTGCGCATTTCCCCACCAATGTTTATTTGGAGCTCTTTTAGGTATCTTTTCTTTGTTTTGAAGTGAGAAAAAAAAAACTAATAGAGTGATCTAAAAACAAAGTTAAATAACCTCTAAGAGTCCGACCCCCCTAATTCATAAAACCTTAAATAATGTTTTAAGACGATTTAAAAAGCATTCATAAACGTATTTTAGGCCTAAAATCTAGATTAAATCCCTGTTTAAATTAAAATGCTGAGACCCCTTGTTTAAGGCCGTTTTAAGTTAACCTAACCTCAAAATCTTCGATAACTTGTGACATTTCTCTCTATAAATTTTTGTTTTTAAGATCTTAAAGTCTGTTATTATTATTTGTTACAATAAATATTTGAGTTTCAAAATTTGATAGTTATTCAAACATATTTGAGTGATTGATATTTGATATTCAAAGATATTAAATTTTTATCAAATTATACAATTTAGCTTATTTTTATTGAGCTCCAAATGGCTTTTAATTGATTTAAATTCCTTTCAGTTCCTTTGGACAATGCATTGAAACTGAAATATAGGGGTATGCTTATTAGCATCTAGTCCAAATGGAATTCAATGCTTTATTAAATAACTTGAAAAAACTAACCTCAGAAATATTTCTTTTTATTTTGTCTGTTTTTCTTTATTCGTGTTCAAATCTGTTTTTTTTATTTTGTTATGTGTAGATTTGTTTTAATCAAAACAAATTAGTTTGTCATATAAATATATTTCTTAATGCCGACCAGATGTCAACTTAATGCATCAAATTTTGGAAAATGGCGGAGGTTTTTGCGATGTTGCCAAACTTTATTTGCTTAAATTTGATTTTTAGTTAATCTATAGTTTAAATAAGTTCATGAATAGAAAGTTTACTAAAATACATATTATCGTTTAACAGTTGATTAATTAAAAGGCTTTTCAAATACTCTTTTATGAATTAGAGCGGCGAGACTATACTTTAAAGAAAATATCCAAAATTTCATAAAATATAGAGAGAAAAATTAATTCATATTTGAATAGAGGGTGACGTTACTGTATTCTTTTGTGGTTTAAAGAGCAGAGGTCTAAGGATCCGAAAGCTCCTCTTCAATCAAAATCTTCTATTTATATAATTCGCTAATGTCCCTTTACAATGCTCTATTTGGGCAACTTCCAGTTGGAATTTCAAAACCAAATTTTATATCCTTAAAGAGGACCTTCTAGGGATTTCAGGAAAATTATTTCCGTCCCGAAATTCCACTAACTTTTTGAGATATTAATTCCTAAAGCTACTATTTCGCCCATAGGAAATGTATAGAGAAATATTTTTATATTTCTCTTTGCATTGATGTATTATATTCTAACCAGGCACTGGATTGGAATAGGAATAATTTCTTCTTCTGATTAAAGAAGCGAGGGCAGTGGCGGAT
>JAKCPI010024674.1:0-12738 GCA_023213315.1 Euborellia annulipes
ATAAATATTACCAAATAATCGATTTAGTAACTTTAAATAGTTTTTTATCGTGTTTAAATGCGATTTCCTCAAAATCCCCCTGTCTGCAACTTTGACAGTCTGTAACTTTTTTAAGCTTTTGAGATCTCATCATAGGTTTTGGTCTTCAAATTATCCTCTACAAAAAGTAGTTCAATTTGTGAAATTTCCGACATGAGGTCCCGCATCACATGATTAATGAAGTGATTTAAATTGTAATTTTTCAGATGTCGTAAAAGTCGCCTGGCGATTCTTTGGTTCTTCTATGGAGTGATTCTTCTTCTTGTGGCGGCTTCCAGAATGATGGTAGCGCGCATTTCCCTCACCAATGTTTATTTGGAGGCTCTTTTTTAGGTATCTTTTCTTTGTTTTGAAGTGAGAAAAAAAAAACTAATAGAGTGATCCTAAAAAGCAAAAAGTTAAAATAACCTCTAAGAGTCCCGACCCCTAATTCATATAACCTTAAAATAATAATTTTAAGACGATTTAAAAAGCATTCATAAACGTATTTTTAGGCCCTAAAATCTAGATTAAATCCCTGTTTAAATTAAAATGCTGAGATCCCTTGTTTAAGGCCGTTTTAAGTTAACATAACCTCAAAATCTTCGATAACCCGTGACATTTCTCTCTATATTTTTTTTTTTTAAGATCTTAGCAAAATCTGTTACTAATAATAGTTACAATACATTTGAGTTTCAATATTTGATAGTAATTCAAATATATTTGAGTGATTGATATTTGATATTCAAAGATGGATTAGAATGCTTATCAAATTGACACAATTTAGCTTATTTTTATTGAGCTCCAAATGCCTTTTAATTGATTTATATTCCTTTCAGTTCCTTTGGACAATGCATTGAAACTGAAATAAAAGGGTATGCTTAGTAGCATCTAGTCCAAATGGAATTCAATGCTTTATTAAATAGCTTGAAAAAACTAACCTCAGAAATATTTCTTTTTATTTTGTCTGTTTTTCTTTATTCGTGTTCAAATCGTTTTTTTTTTGTTATGTGTAGATTTGTTTTAATTAAAACAAATTAGTATGACATATAAATATATTTCTTAATGCCGATCAGATGTCAACTTAATGCATCAAATTTTAGAAAATGGCGGAGGTTTTTGCCATGTTGCCAAACTTGATTTGGTTAAATTTGATTTTAGTTAATCTACAGTTTAAATAAGTTCATGAATAGAAAGTTTACTAAAATACATTATCGTTTAACAGTTGATTAATTAAAAGGCTTTTCAAATACCCTTTATACTATACATCTAATTAGATATAAAGAGGTTGGGGTTGACTGGCCTTACGTGGAAGAAAGCCATAAAAAAAAAAAAAAAAAAAAAAAAAAATACCCTTTAATGAATTAGACGGCGAGGACTATTATTTTAAAAAAATATCCAAAATTTCATAAAATATAGAGAGAAAATTAATTCATATTTGAATAGAGGTGACGATACTGTATTTTTGTTGTTTAAAGAGCCGAGGTCTAAGGAGCTTGAAAGTTCCCCTTCAATCCCCCCTTCTATTTATATAATTCGCTAATGTCCCCCTCTGTCTGTTCTATGCTCTATTTGGGTAACTTCCAGTTGGAATATCAAAACCAAATTTTATATCCTTAAAGAGGACCTTCTAGGGATTTCAGGGAAATTATTTCCGTCCCGAAATTCCCCTAACATTTTGAGATATTAATTCCTAAAGTTACTATTTCCCCCATAGGAAATGTATAGAGAAATATTTATATACTCTTTGCATATATTCTTATAGGCACTATATTGGAATAGAAATAATTTTCTTCTTCTAATTAAGAAGAGGCGAGGGCAGTGGCGGATCCAAGAGGTGTTTCTCGGGGGGGGGGGGGGTAATCTGGAGTGACTGGTCGCACAGCACACATTTTTTTCTTAATTACGGTAATTTAAAGGCACATTCTGTATTTGTTTGCCAGAATATAAATACAAATCAAATTTTTACTTTCTCTTACCTATGTATATATGTAATATATATATATAGAGAGAAAGTATTGGATTCATGTCAAAAATTCGATGTCGAGATTTTGATGGATCTTCACGTTTTGAGGTCCCCTGAATCCAAAAAAGTGGTTTTCGCGACATGGTCTGTCTGTCTGTCTGTGTGTGTGTGTGTGTGTGTCTGTGAACAAAATATCTCAAGAACGAAAAGAGCTAGGAAGTTGAAATTTTATATTTAAGTTAGGCACCCCCATGGGACGTGACACGAAGCTTTTGAACAAAATCGACCAAAAAGTACTAGCACTTTACTGATTCACTTTTTCAGTTTTTTCGATTTTCTCAAAATTTGCTCCAACGATTTTTTTTTTAATTCAAAAATCAATTATTTTTTAGATTCTCTATAAAATGTATATTCTCATTTTGTGATTGAAATCTTCTGAAGACCACTTTACTCTTGTACTCCATAGAAAAGATAGGAGAAATGGTTGCCATGGTATCACAATATAAATATTTTCCCATACTTATAAATTTTACATCTTGAATTCAATTGTACCCTACTGTCGGAAACTAAATACATGTCGACACAAAAAATCTGGTGTGACAAGCACAGTACACAACTTTCGATTACCGAAGGTAAGAGAAAGTTGTGTGCTGTGCGCCAGTCACACCAGATTTTTAAGTATTAATTTTTAAAATTTTGCATTAAAAATACATTTTTTTTTTTCGAAAAAAAGTATTTTTTCAAATCTCAGGGGGGTAATTACCCCACCCCCCCCCTTGTATCCGCCCTTGGGCGAGGGTCCGGGAGGCTAGTGTAATAATAAATTGCTATCGAAGAGGGGATTTTTGTTTTGTTTTGCACAGGTATTGTTTTCTCCTGGTGGATACTCAAGAAATCATCGTCGTCGTCAACGGGCAATTGGTCATCGGCCTGTTGGTGGGAGCGTCAACCTCGTTCGAAATTACTCTGGTTGGCGGGATTACTAGTCGCAGCTGCAGCGGCTGGCTATGGAGTACAGCGCTTATTAGGACTAGATCCTCAATGGTCAGTGCGATTGGCCTTTAAGTGGTGTACTAATCCGAAACACGTACACGTATCATCGACACCGCTCTTCTGTCTTGTTCGGGACACTGCCGTCGCACTTGGACTCGCTCTTAGTGCCCCACTTGCTAAAAGGTAGGTGTGTGTGCTCAGAGTGCTAACAAAATAATTGCTTAATTATAATTGTGTTTGTTTCGTAGGTATCATCGAGAGCACAATCTTTGGCTAGAGGTGCCCTTAGCCATCGCCTTGGCCTTTGGCGTGCAGAATTTGAGCTCTCAACTTCCCACTCATGATGTCTGGCTTTATTTCCTCTTACAATACACTCTGCAAGCTCTCAGTTCATGGTTCTATTTGGTAATATATATTTTCATTCTTTCAAATGGAATAAAAATTCAAAAGCCCCTGTAGAGTAGGCCATTCAAACGAAAACAAGAACATTCGGTTGCCTAGTTTCCCGGCGGGGAATGTTGTTGCATCTTTCTCTTTTGTTGGCGATGAGATTGTTGCATTTTACATTTTATTATTAAACTACGACATCAATGGTCATTAGTATTATTTTTTAATAAAAAAAAATATTTTTTTGATTATTAAAGTATATGTTTCTCCATATGATCCAATATAGATGAATATAATTATTTATTTATTAAAATAAAGAAGTTTTATATCCTTCAGGAATTCAAAAAGATCTTGAAGAAAGATTTTTTTCAAAATTTTTCTTTTGGCCTTTGTTGGAAAATTTTTTAGCCCAAGTGGGATTTGAACCTGAGGTGTGCTGCATCCGTAGTTATAGCGGACTTTTTCTTGACTTCCATTTTAATTATATTGAAATATCTAAATCTTTTAATTTTCCTACCGAAAAGGCATATCATATAAAAATATTACTGAAAGGTTTTATAATCCTGAGTTGGTAGTGTAGCAGGGATGTCATTTATTTTAGGTTTTCCTTAGGCAAAAAAATTTAGCATTTGCTGGTGTGTATGTGGATGTATGCCGTGATAAAAATGAAACTTAGTTCAATTGTAAAAAAAAAATCGAGCTATGAAATGTAATTTTATTAAGGGGGGCTCGGGCCTGGCTTTATATAAATCTTTCTTTCTTTACCCCCCCCCCCCCTCCCACACACACATATATATACACCCACTAGAAGGACTAAACTTTGATTTCTTATTCAATAATATTACAATTATAGGGCCCGCCCCCCCCCCCCCCCCGAATTTTTCCAAATGCATATACAATATAGGGATATACAGACATTAGAGGGTCTCGACCCCCCCCCCCCCCCCGAAATGTTAGCTCGGCCCCGCGGTACGAAAACTTAGGTTCCGCAAAAGAGGGAATGTTCCGCGGGCGGCAAAAAAAGTAAAATGATTTTCACCGACGGGAAATAATTCTCCCGCAGGGCGGAAAATTTTGGTTCCGCAAAAACAAAAGATTTTTGAGTTCAGCCCCCCCCTCCCCAAGGGCGGATACAAGGGGGGTAAAGGGGGGGTAATTACCCCCGTCCTGAGATTTGAAAAAATACTTTTTCGAAAAAAAAAATGTATTTTTAATGTAAAATTTTAAAAATTAATACTTAAAAATTTGATTTGTATTAATATTCTGGCAAACAAGTACAGAATGCCTTTAAGTTACCGAAATTAAGAAAAAATAGTGTGTTGTGCGACCAGTCACACCAGATTACCCCCCCCCCCCGGAAAAATTTCTATATAGGCCCCTGTCTAACAGGGATGTCTCCTCGTGAAAAAAGAAACGGAGTTTATGTTCTTATTAGGGTCCGACCGAAACAAGATTTTCAGCCGAAACCGAAACCGAATATTCGGCCTCATTTAGTTTCGGCCGAAACGTAACCGTAATCGGTCGGTTCCTAGTTCTTATTGGCATTTAGGCCTAATTTATTTTAGCCTATATTAATGTTAATAATAAAAAATTTGATTTTTTCATTCTTTCAGGTTGGCGTTCCTTATATTGGAGCTGTTTTTAGAAAACGATTCAAACGACGAGATTAATATTTAACGAGCCCTAAGCAAAAAAGTAATTAAAGCTTCCAATCAGAATAGAAAGAGAGAGAAAAATTTTTAAAAGATTCGTTAGAGAAAAGAATAAATAAATTATATTATATATAAAAATGTTGTTGTTGTTGTTGTTAATATTTAAACAAAAAAAACAAATTTTTCTTGGCTTTTTTTTGATTAGTATAGTCTAATAATAATAATAATAATAATAAAAAGCACAATTTCAAAAAACGAATGTACCTTATACGTATTTATTTATTTGTTTCTAGATAAATATACGTAATGATAATGATATTGTACTAATACTATATAAAAACTTCCTTCCATTTTAAATATTATATTTTTTAAAAAAATACTCTGAAATAAAAAAAAAAAAAAAAAAATATAAATATGTTCTTAATAAAAGTATTATTTTAAATTTATATCATCGTTTATTTTGAGTTCATTCCAATCAGGGGCGTATCAAGGCAGTGGCAAAATGGCGTAGAGTAACGAAAATAAAAATAAAAATGCTTTTATTTAAATTGAATTAAAAAAAAAAATGGTTGAACATTTATGACTTAAAATAAAAGCGTGGGGCGCTTCGAGGATCTAAGAATAGACAGATCTTCCTTAAGCTATTAATGCTTTTATTTTATCAGTTGTAACGGAAATTCATTACGGGTTTTTCTAATCGATGTCGCTAGCGTCTACTACGCGACACTAGGGGAAGGTGGGGTAAAACCGTACCGGTGGGTCAATATGAATTCACTGTATATAGTAGCATATTTTAACATAGTAATGAATTGTCACGATTTGCATTACAACTATAAAAACACCAAATTTGTTTCGCTATATACTGCGGGGCAAAATCGCATTCTACTGAATGGGGCAAAATCACATCTGGTCTGTTTTGCCCCCATGGGCGTCCGCAGGATTTTTTGCAGGGGGGGGGCAAGTCACTTCAAGATAAGTTAAAAAAACGTATTTTGATATTAATAATGTTATACATCCCTTAGTATTTAAAGCTTTCAAACCGCGGCAAGGTGGATGTATACTGTGAAAGATTTTTTTGTATTTTTTCTTTGTTTTATACATTTTTTTGTATCATTTTAATTTTCCAGGGGGGCAAGTGCCTGGTTGCCCCCCCTGCGGACGCCCATGTTTGCCCCCCCCATTTTTTTTTCTTGACAAACAAATGAAAATAACAAGTTATAATTCGAATACTCGCATTTATTAATTTAACTTAAAAAGAGGAAAGGTGGAAAACCGGGCGAAGGCCGGGGAAAACTGCATTTTAACATCAACACCTTATTAGTTGGAAGTAGAGGCCGAAAAAAAGAAGAAAAAAAAAATGTAGAAAAACAGAAAGTAGGTCTAATGGGAAGAAAGAAAATAGACAGAAAGGAAAAAGAATCAGGTAAAAGAGCTAAAAGGAAACTCTTTTTTTACACTGACGAAAGAAAATGAAAAAAAGAAGAAAAAAGTCGAAGACAGTACTAAAAGCAAAGACAACATTAAGTCTGAATTTCCTGAACGAACTCCTGCTAGATGTTACGATCAGGGGCGTATATAAGGGGGGGGGGCGGGGCCCCCCCCCCCCGAAATTTTCTAAATGCATATAGCCCTATAGGGATATAGAGACAAGAATGGGTCTCGCCCCCCCCCCCCCGAAATGTTTGCTCGGCCCCGCAGCACGAAAATCCCAGGTTCCGCAAGAGTGAAATGCTCCGCAAACGGCACATGAAAAAAATTTGGGTTCCGCGAAAAACAAAATTTTTCGCAGAAAAATTTTTGAGAACAGGCCCCCCCCCCCGAAAAAAATTTCTATATACGCCCCTGGTTACGATTCTACTGTTGATGAGGAAGATGAGGATGAAGCACGCATTTTTAGTAATGACCTATATGCTAATTCGACAGATAGAGAGGGATTGGTCCAATGGTCTAAATGCCGAGGATGGGCCCATGATGCTTGTTCGAACTTTGAGGTGAAGGTGACACTTTCGTTTGCGATTTTTGTTTGTAACTATTTGTGGAATTTTTTTTTAACTTTTGGAATAAACATTTTGAAAGAATATTATTTCGCATTGAATTTATACGGCTTCCGGTTTTAACCCACCCATGGGGCAAAGGTAAGCAAGTTAAATAAAAGCATTCAATAAATTGGACTACGCCAAGATTACATATCAAAGGGGGTTTGTCTTATTTTGAAACCAACTATCATTAAGAATATCATCAAAATGAATACAAAAGAAAAAAATCATTAAGATTAGAGAATTCATTTGTGAGTTTCTTAATCTCTTTTTTTTTAATTATTCATCCTACGTCATAAAGTTTTAAACTAGAGAATTTTATTCTTAATCGTCTCTTAACGACGCCAGCGAGTCTGTCGCGGCTAAAAAAAAAAAAAAAGATAAGCGATTATCAAACGAAAATGAATAGAACTGTTCAGCAGGTAACAAAAACTTCAATAAGAATATTATGGAGAAACAAACTAATTTATATTTCAAGTAAAAAGGTGTGACCAAACACGCAACACAACTTCCGAGAGGCACTATCCTGAAGAGAAAGCACTGTGTGTGTTTGCTAACGAAATCTCAAGAACTAGATTGCAATTTAATAGCAAGGGCTGCGCGGGAAGAGGTGAATTACCCCGCCCCCCTGCCCATGAATTGAGAAAAATGTTTTTCTTGGAAATTATATTTTTTTTTTTGTTAATATAAAATTTTAAAAATTTGATTTATATTTTTTTTACTTTCTCTTATACGAAAGTACGAAAATAATTTTAGATGGTTTTTCTATGAGCATATAAAACTTCTTTCAAATTATAGAAGGAACAAAAAGTGGGCAGCCAGAAAGGTTTTAGAGATATCAATGGATACCGGGGAGGGGGGGGGGGGCGAAGTATGTTCTTCCTAATCAAGTATTTATGGAGATTATTTCCATAGCAAAGGAATTTAATTTAATTGCACTAGCACTAATCAAAGAGGAACATCTCGACCAAAGGTCTCATTTCGAAAATTTCTCAGTGTAGACACAAAATTACATTAAAATATAAAATGAGGGTGAAGAACATGAGCAGCCAAGGCTAAAAAATAAATATCTAATTTTGTCGACATTTCGAGTGCCGATCGCATTCATCATCAGGACGAAATTGATGTTAAAAATCTGGTGTGACTGGCGCACAGCACACAACTTTCTCTTACCTTCGGTAATCGAAAGTTGTGTACTGTGCTTGTCACACCAGATTTTTGTGTCGACATATATTTAGTTCCCGACAGTACGGAACATATGAATTCAGATGTAAAATTTATAAGTATGGGAAAATATTTATATTTTGTTACCATGGCAACCATTTCTTCTATCTTCCCTATGAAATACAAGAGTAAAGTGGTCTTCAGAAGATTTCAATCGCAAAATGAGAATATACATTTTAAAGAGCATCTAAAAAATAATTGATTTTTGAATTTTAAAAAAAATCGTTGGAGCAAATTTTGAGAAAATCAAAAAAACTGAAAAAGTACATCAGTAAAGTACTAGTACTCTTTGGCCGATTTTGATTAAAAGCTTATTTTTCCGGTCCCGGGGGGTGTTTAACTTAAATATAAAATTTCAGCCTCATAGCTCAATTCCTTCATGCTTAAAATTGAACACACACAGACACACAGACAGACAGACAGACAGACAGACCATGTCGCGAAAACCACTTTTTTGGATTCAGGGGACCTCAAAACGTGAAGATCCATCAAAAGCTCGACATCGAATTTTTGACATGAATCCAATACTTTCTCTCTATATATATATTACATATATACATAGGTAAGAGAAGGTAAAAAGTCAGGTTAGTTGACATGGTAATGTAGAAACATCTTTATCATCAATCTATATTCGACTATATAGACTGTATACTCGTATATTGACCTCCAAACAAGAAAGATACACTACCATGTCAACTAACCTGACACTTTAACTCCTAATTTGTCCTGACGATGAGTGCGATCGGCACTCGAAACGTCGGCAAATAGACTTTTATTTTTCCCTTCTCATATTATAATAATCCAGCCATCAAGAAAAAACTTATTGAAAAATAAAGGGGGCTCACTGGTGTAGCGTGCTAGGATGTCGGCTTCTACAAAGAAGATCCCGGTTCAAATCCTGGGCGTGCGGGATTTTTCATTAAATAAAAAATATTTATTTAATGTAAACAAATCCTCAAGCAGGCACTGGATTGGAATATTGGATCTCACCACAATAGCCCCCAGGCAACACTACGAGGAGAGGGAGTTGCTGTGACATCCCGTCCTGTGCAAGGGACGTAAAGAAGGTTCCCTCTCAGTGAAGCATTCTTTGAAAGGAGTCGGTGGTGAGGGAGTCCCTCAAACTAGGACATCCTCCCAAGCATAGAAGAGGTTGATATAAGGAACCGGGTGGAACCAGAAATAAGGATTAGTTCACTAGCTAGAGACGAAAGCAGGAGGAGGAGTTAGAGATAGGAAATAAAGTAACTTCAAGGGATGCCTGTAGATGGCTACGGCCAGAGGCCGGTTGGGTCTGAGGTGTGTGTCTTCGTGCACGAAAGCACCTCGGGTAAATAAACGGGCATCCCGATAGGAATTTCAAATAATAATAAAATATCAAATTTTAAACGGCAATAGATTAAAATACTCTTTAAGAATTTTTATTTGTTTATATGGAATTAAAAAAAAAATAAACTTTGAAGCTAGCGAACTTAATAAAAATTCAAAAAAAGATGGTGACAAGTGATTCTAAGTGCAGACTATTTTTAAAAGAAGCATCAGAGGCTAAAGCTATTAATGGAAGACCAACAGAAAGACTTCCTTAAAAAATTATTCAAGAGATTCTCTCTCTGCTCACGCTAACGTTAACGTTATTTCAATTAATTCTTTTTATTTGTTTCCCTCTCCGGCTGACAAGTTGAGAGTTAAATAGACACGGTAATTTTTTTTTTTTTTTTAATTAATCATGGCATGTGAATGATACACTAATACTTAAAAGATAAAATAAATAAATAGGAATTAGTGAAAAAAAATCTACGAGTAAATTGCAAAAGAAAATTCTTATATAACCTCTTTGTTTAAAGATTATTTAATTTTTTTTTTTTTGTTATTTACAATTCCATCCAGTGCCGGATTTACACAACTAGAGGCCCTAGGCCAAATTACCTGTGCGGCCCCCTTCCTAACGGGGGGGGGGGGCGTCCGGAAAATTTTTTAAAACTAGGTACGAGGAGATTGATTTTAACGCTATTTCAGCCCATAAAATGTGATGATATTTGCTATGCTATAATTTACGAAGTGTAGCCCTGCCCATGAAGTCTAGTAGAGAAGTCAAACCGTGAAAAATATATTTTCTTTGAATATATAATTTTAAAAAAAATACTGACGTTTACGGCCCCCTCTAGCCTGCGGCCTAGTCGGCCTAGTGGCAAATCCGGCACTGATTCCATCCCAGTTATAAATAAAAATCTGGCGAGACTGACGATCAGCACACAACCATCTCTTACCTTCGATAATCGAAAGTTGTGTTCTGTGCTTGTCACACCAGATTTTTTTGTGTCGACATGTATTTAAATTCCACCGATATATTAAAATTCAAGATTTTTTTTTAACACTCACAATTTTTTTCCCATTCAAGTGGCTTAAATAAAATCATCGGACTGCCTGGGATCCGAACCCTTGACTTTTGGTATACAAGGAAGGCAAGCTACCAACTACGCCAAGCCCGAGGACAAAATTCAAGATGTAAAATTTATAAACATAGGAAAATATTTATCTTTTGTTACCATGGCAACCATTTCTATCTTTCCTATGAAATACAAGAGTAAAGTGGTCTTCAGAAGATTTCAATGGCAAAATGAGAATATACATTTTAAAGAGCATCTAAAAAAAATAATTGATTTTTAAACACAACGAAAAACTATTTAAGGTCACTAAATCGATTATTTTGTAAGATTTATGGGATTCTCAGCACTAAAATTACCGAATAAAGGAAATATTGAAGAATCATATTCAATCGAAACGCAAAAATCGATATTTTTGAACAAATTCGACTATAATGCCCCTACCGACAATTTTAATTCCTCGACAAGAGGTCCCTTTCCACTTTCCGCATCAAAATTGTCTTTTAAATAATTAAATTCAAATTGCCTTTAAGGAGAGGTAAAAAAAGTTATTTGAAAACAATCAGACGTAAAGGAGCTTGGAGCCAAGGGCGGATACAAGGGGAGGGGTAAAGGGGGGCAATTACCCCCCCCCCCCCCCGAGACTTGAAAAAAATACTTTTTTTTTCGAAAAAAATTTACTTTTAATGTAGAATTTTAAAAATTAATACTTAAAAATATGATTTATATTTATATTCTGACAAACAAGTACAAAACGCGCCTTTAAATTACTGAAATTATGAAAAAATTGTGTGTTGTGCGACCAGTCACACCAAATTACCCCCCCCCCCCCCCCGAGAAACACCTCTGGATCCGCCACTGGCTTGAGCAGCAAACATTTTTATTCTCCCTTAATAATGTAAACAGGAATTGCACCTGATAGAGGGTTATTATTTTTATTTATGAAATTCTCCTGACAGAACTCCCAACTACCTTCTTCCTCTTGTAATGCATAGGATTCTCAATTCTCATTATCAGCATATACTTATGAAGAGCATGTTTTGTGGCAAACGGAGTCAACCCTTGGAGTAGAGATAAAGAAGCTTTAGTTTGATAAATATGATAGAAAGAAAAAAGAGAATGGTTTACGACACCAAGAGGATGACTTACTTTTCGGAGATTCTCTCGTTAGGTAATGGCAAATGAAGAGTGCCGAGTGAAGACAGAACAAGAAGATTGAACTTTGTATTATTTCAATTAAATATTAACGGATATAATCAATTGTTTTCTTTTTTATTTGTTACGCTGAATTGCGCAATATATGTACAACAAATTATTAAACATAAACCTGCTGTTTATTCAGTATAAACGGATTGGTTACCAACATTTTATTAGATTAGGCCGGACGTCGTGGAGGACGTCTTTATTAGTCAAGCAATTAAATCATGACGGGCAGAATCTCACAGGAAGAAAGAAAATGCAACCCTTCTAGCACTCCCTTCGAAATATTTACATCGAGTTCTCATTTAACTATATTTTGAGACAAATAATATAACTAGCTTATTAATAATGCCCATTTGCACCAACGCATCTTAGATCTTAAGCTCGCCTTTCCCATATCCTAAAAAGCGAAATGTAGCATTTTACCTAATCAACTATTTATATATATATAGAACTAGCCGCGCCGCCCGCCTTCGGCGAGCTTTTTTTTTTTTTTTTATTTAAGGTCCTTCTCGGCATCTAAGGCCATTTAGACCCCATCCCTATTTAATTTCAAATGATTTTGTAGTCAAATCAAATGATTCGGCGAGCTTCGCTTCTAGCCACGGGGCTACCTATTCCAATCCAGTGCCTGCTTGAGGATTTCTTTACATTCATGGAATACACAAATGAAAAGAATACAAAAATATTTCTCTATATATTTCCTATGGGGGAAATCGTAACTTTAGGAATTAATAACTCAAAAGTTATAGGAATTTCGCGACCCGAGTATTTTTCCGGGACTCTCCATAACGTCCTCTATAAGACAGCAAAATTTCGTTTCAAAATTCCAGCGGGAAGTGGGTCAAACAGAGCGTGACAGACGGACAGAGAGACAG
>JAKCPI010024675.1:0-16841 GCA_023213315.1 Euborellia annulipes
AGTGTTTATTGTAAAAAAAACTCACTTTCACCAATTGTGGTCATTATCTATCTCTTGCACTCATATCTTCAAATCCTATCTGTATTTTAGCCTCTTAGAAAAAATTAATTTGGAAACTAATATTTAATAAATTACAATTTAAATGTGATTCAAAAAAGTGGAAAGGGACCTCTTGTTTATTGGTACAGGCATTTTAGTCCAATTAGGTCAAAAATATCGATTTTTGTGTTTCTATTGAATGCGATTCTTCAATATTTCCTATACAGATTTATTCGGTAATTTTGGGATGAGAATCCGATAAATACATAGGTGCCGGAAATGGGGGCAAGGGTACATTGCCCCTCCTGGCATCCTGTAGGGGGGGGGAGGGGGGGGCAAAATTTTTTTTTTTTTTTTTTTTTTTTTTAAAAAATATATATTTTTTTTAATTTTGAAAAATTAAAATATTCTTAAAAAATTAAAAGTAAGTTATTTCTTTTTTTTCTTATTTTATTTTTAATTTTTTCATTAAAAAACTTTTTAATTTTTTTAAATTTTAAAAAAATTAAAATTTATATTAAAATTTAAAAATTTAAATATTATATATTATTTTTTTTTTTTTTTTTTTATATTTATAAATATTTTAAATTTTTTTTATTTTCTTTTAAAAAAATTTTTGTCCCCCCCCCTTCTTCGACCCTTCCGCGCCCCGATAAATATTACCAAATAATCGATTTAGTAACTTTAAATAGTTTTTTATCGTGTTTAAATGCGTATTTCCTCAAAATCCCTATCTACAACTTTGACAGTCTGTAACTTTTTTAAGTTTTTGAGATCTCATCATAGGTTTTGGTCTTCAAATTATCCTCTACAAGAAATAGTTCAATTTGTGAAATTTCCGACATGAGGTCCCGCATCACATGATTAATGAAGTGATTTAAATTGTAATTTTTCAGATGTCGTAAAAGTCGCCTGGCGATTCTTTGGTTCTTCTATGGAGTGATTCTTCTTCTTGTGGCGGCTTCCAGAATGATGGTAGCTGCGCATTTCCCTCACCAATGTTTATTTGGAGCTCTTTTAGGTATCTTTTCTTTGTTTTGAAGTGAGAAAAAAAAAAACTAATAGAGTGATCTAAAAACAAAGTTAAATAACCTCTAAGAGTCCGACCCCCCTAATTCATAAAACCTTAAATAATGTTTTAAGACGATTTAAAAAGCATTCATAAACGTATTTTAGGCCTAAAATCTAGATTAAATCCCTGTTTAAATTAAAATGCTGAGACCCCTTGTTTAAGGCCGTTTTAAGTTAACATAACCTCAAAATCTTCGATAACCCGTGACATTTCTCTCTATATATTTTTTTTTTTAAGATCTTAAAATCTGTTACTAATAATTGTTACAATAACATTTGAGTTTCAATATTTGATAGTAATTCAAATATATTTGAGTGATTGATATTTGATATTCAAAGATATTAAATTTTTATCAAATTATACAATTTAGCTTATTTTTATTGAGCTCCAAATGCCTTTTAATTGATTTATATTCCTTTCAGTTCCTTTGGACAATGCATTGAAACTGAAATAAAGGGGTATGCTTATTAGCATCTAGTCCAAATGGAATTCAATGCTTAATTAAATAACTTGAAAAAACTAACCTCAGAAATATTTCTTTTTATTTTGTCTGTTTTTCTTTATTCGTGTTCAAATCTGTTTTTTTTTTATTTTGTTATGTGTAGATTTGTTTTAATTAAAACAAATTAGTATGACATATAAATATATTTCTTAATGCCGATCAGATGTCAACTTAATGCATCAAATTTTAGAAAATGGCGGAGGTTTTTGCCATGTTGCCAAACTTGATTTGGTTAAATTTGATTTTAGTTAATCTACAGTTTAAATAAGTTCATGAATAGAAAGTTTACTAAAATACATATTATCGTTTAACAGTTGATTAATTAAAAGGCTTTTCAAATACCCTTTAATGAATTAGACGGCGAGACAGACTATATTTTAAAAAAAATATCCAAAATTTCATAAAATATAGAGAGAAAATTAATTCATATTTGAATAGAGGTGACGATACTGTATTCTTTTGTGGTTTAAAGAGCCGAGGTCTATGGATCCGAAAGCTCCTCTTCAATCAAAATCTTCTATTTATATAATTCGCTAATGTCCCTCTGCAATGCTCTATTTGGGCAACTTCCAGTTGGAATTTCAAAACCAAATTTTATATCCTTAAAGAGGACCTTCTAGGCATTACAGGAAAATTATTTCCGTCCCGAAATTCCCCTAACTTTTTGAGATATTAATTCCTATAGTTACTATTTCCCCCATAGGAAATGTATAGAGAAATATTTATATACTCTTTGCATATATTCTTATAGGCACTATATTGGAATAGGAATAATTTTCTTCTTCTAATTAAGAAGAGGCGAGGGCAGTGGCGGATCCAGAGGTGTTTCTCGGGGGGAGGTAATCTGGAGTGACTGGTCGCACAGCACACATTTTTTTCTTAATTACGGTAATTTAAAAGCGCATTCTGTATTTGTTTGCCAGAATATAAATACAAATCAAATTTTTAAGTATTAATTTTTAAAATTTTACACTAAAAATACATTTTTTTTTTTCGAAAAAAAGTATTTTTTTCAAATCTCAGGGGGGTAATTACCCCCTTTACTCCCCCCCCCCCTTGTATCCGCCCTTGGGCGAGGGTCCGGGAGGCTAGTGTAATAATAAATTGCTATCGAAGAGGGGATTTTTTTGTTTATTTTGCACAGGTATTGTTTTCTCCTGGTGGATACTCAAGAAATCATCGTCGTCGTCAACGGGCAATTGGTCATCGGCCTGTTGGTGGGAGCGACAACCTCGTTCGAAATTACTCTGGTTGGCGGGATTACTAGTCGCAGCTGCAGCGGCTGGCTATGGAGTACAACGCTTATTAGGACTAGATCCTCAATGGTCAGTGCGATTGGCCTTCAAGTGGTGTACTAATCCGAAACACGTACACGTATCATCGACACCGCTCTTCTGTCTTGTTCGGGACACTGCCGTCGCACTTGGACTCGCTCTTAGTGCCCCACTTGCTAAAAGGTAGGTGTGTGTGCTCATAGTGCTAACAAAATAATTGCTTAATTATGATTGTGTTTGTTTTGTAGGTATCATCGAGAGCACAATCTTTGGCTAGAGGTGCCCTTAGCTATCGCCTTGGCCTTTGGCGTGCAGAATTTGAGCTCTCAACTTCCCACTCATGATGTCTGGCTTTATTTCCTCTTACAATACACTCTGCAAGCTCTCAGTTCATGGTTCTATTTGGTAATATATATTTTCATTCTTTTAAATTGAATAAAAATTCAAAAGCCCCTGTAGAGTAGGCCATTCAAACGAAAATAAGAACATTTGGTTGCCTAGTTTCCCGGCGGGGAATGTTGTTGCATCTTTCTCTTTTGTTGGCGATGAGATTGTTGCATTTTACATTTTATTATTAAACTACGACATCAATGGTCATTAGTATATTTATTTTATATAATTTTTAATAAAAAAAAACACACAATTTATATTTTTTTGAATTTATAAATATTCGGTTATCTAAATCTTTTAATTTTCCTACCGAAAAGGCATATCATAGAAAAATATTACTGAAAGGTTTAAAGCCCTAAGTTTATAATCCTGAGTTGATAGTTAGGCAGGGATGTCATTTATTTTAGGTTTTCCTTAGGCAAAAAAATTTAGTATTTGCTGGTGTGTATGTGGATATATGCAAGGGCGGATACAAGGGGGGGGGTGAAAGGGGTCGAAATTTGAAAAAATACTTTTTTCGAAAAAAAAAATTATTTTTAATATAAAATTTTAAAAATTAATACTTAAAATTTGATTTGTATTTATATTCTGGAAACAAGTATAAAATGCGCTTTTAAATTACCGAAATTAAGAAAAAAATGTGTGCTGTGCGACGAGTCACACCAGAAATTGTAAAAAAAAAAATCGAGCTATGAAATGTAATTTTATTAAGTGAGGCTAGATACTGGTCTTATATAAATTTTTCTTTCTTTACCCCCCCCCCCCCCCCCGCACACAGACACACATACACCCACTAGAAGGACTAAACTTATTATTTCTTATTCAATAATAAATTTATTACAATTTTAGGTTTATTGCTTTCTCTTACCCTATATATGAAATATATTTTTTATTCATTTTGGGATTTTGGCATTTAATTTAGAAATGCTTAGAGCATGACATGAGTGAGCAAATTACGGGCTGCGGGCCGCATATAGTCCACCAGATCGTATTATACGGCCCGCGGACACTTAGAACATTGTGATCCTATGTCAGTGTTCATTTTTACTTTCTTACCTCTATATATTATATATTAATATGTTAATATATATATATATAGAGAAAAAGTATTGAATTCATGTCAAAAATTCGATGTCGAGATTGAGCTAGGGAGGTCGAAATTTTATATTTAAGTTAGGCACCCCATGGGACGTGACTCGAAGCTTTTGAACAAAATCGACCAAAGAGTACTAGTATTTTACTGATGTATTTTTTTAGTTTTTTTTTTTTTTTTTGATTTTCTCAAAATTCAACGATTTTGTTTAAAATTCAAAAATCAATTATTTTTAGATGCTCTTTAAAATGTATATTCTGATTTTGCTATTGAAATCTTCTGAAGACCACTTTACTCTTATACTCCATAGAAAAGATAGGAGAAATGGTTGCCATAGTAACAAAATATAAATATTTTCCCATACTTATAAATTTTACATCTTGAAAATCGAATGTGCCGTACTATCGGAAATATATGTCGACACAAAAAATCTGGTGTGACAAGCACAGAACACAACTTTAGATTACCGAGGGTAAGAGAAAGTTGTGTGCTGTGCGCCAGTCACACCAGATTTTTTTATTATTTTATTTTGCTATTTTTTTTGAAAATTTTGAGAAGGGCAAATGTCAAATGACATCCCTGGATTCAAGTTCACTCAGTGCAACCCAAATTCGGGTAAAAAACAATCTAACAGGGATGTCTCCTCGTGAAAAAAGAAACGGAGTTTATGTTCTTATTGGCATTTAGGCCTAATTTATTTTAGCCTATATTAATGTTAATAAAAAATTTGATTTTTTTCTTGCTTTCAGGTTGGCGTTCCTTATATTGGAGCTGTTTTTAGAAAACGATTCAAACGACGAGATTAATATTTAACGAGCCCTAAGCAAAAAAAGTAATTAAAGCTTCCAATCAGAATAGAAAGAGAGAGAAAAATTTTTAAAAGATTCGTTAGAGAAAAGAATAAATAAATTATATTATATATAAAAATGTTGTTGTTGTTGTTGTTAATATTTAAACAAAAAAAAAACAAATTTTTCTTGGCTTTTTTTTGATTAGTATAGTCTAATAATAATAATAATAATAATAATAAAAGCACAATTTCAAAAAACGAATGTACCTTATACGTATTTATTTATTTGTTTCTAGATAAATATACGTAATGATAATGATATTGTACTAATACTATATAAAAACTTCCTTCCATTTTAAATATTATATTTTTTAAAAAATACTCTGAACAAAAAAAAAAAAAATATAAATATGTTCTTAATAAAAGTATTATTTTAAATTTATATCATCGTTTATTTTGAGTTCATTCCAATCAGGGGCGTAACAAGGCAGTGGCAAAATGGCGTAGAGTAACGAAAATAAAAATAAAAATGCTTTTATTTAAATTGAATTAAAAAAAAAAAATGGTTGAACATTTATGACTTAAAATAAAAGCGTGGGGCGCTTCGAGGATCTAAGAATAGACAGATCTTCCTTAAACTATTAACGCTTTTATTTTATCAGTTGTACCGGAAATTCATTTCGGGTTTTTCTAATCGGTGTCGCTAGCGTCTACTACGCAACAATACCATTCGACACATACAAATTTAAAAGTGGAGATTTTGATGTACAAGACAAAGAACGTTATGGTAGACCCAGTGGCGAATTAAGGCAAAATAAGGCCCTAGGCAGGGCCGGCGCAAGCTATTCTGCCGCCCTAGGCAAGATATTTTTTTGCGCCCCCCCCAAAAAAAAAACTTTAAAAATTTAATTTGCCGCCCCCTCCTTAAAATTTTCCCTGATCTCAAAAATTTTTCTGCGAAAAAAATTTTTCCCCGTCCGAAAAATTTTTAAATTTTTGCCGCCCAGACATACAAATAACTGAAAGACTGTCTGTCCCAGCTCGGGCAGCTCGTGGTCGCCATCCACGTACCCACAAGATGTGGGCCCCTGAGCGATAAGCCATTTGGAAACCAAATGACTTAAATAGAAATGCCTGGAGCCCCAATAGATATTATATTGATATATAATAACGGTTATCTTCTTATACGGCACTTGGCCAATTTTGAAGAAGTTAGAAAAAGGCTCAATGAATGGGTTTGAGGGATCACATCCATAAATTGCCTGAAAGATTGGCAAGATGTGTAGGTTCAAATGGCCAATATTTTGAATAAATAAATTTTTCCGTTTTCTTGGAATTTATGTAGACCTACACTCTAAAAAAATGTTTGTTGATTTTACAATTGTGTAGGAAACAAATTATATAAACAAAAACATACTAAATTTAGTAAGTCTGCCAAAACAATTTACAAATGTGTTGTAATTTTCGAAAACAGTTTGAAAATTAGAGTGCAATTGTGTGGTAATTTTAGAATTCCCAAACTGCTTTCGAAAAAATGCAATTTTTAACTAAAATTACTATACAATGTATGTAAAATTACAATACATACAGTGGCGTATTCAGGGGGGCAGGGGGGCCACCCCCAGCCTTCTCCAAAAAAAACCTATTGTTTTCCCTAATGATTTTTTTACTTTCTCTTACCTATGTATATATGTAATATATATAGAGAGAGAAAGTATTGGATTCGTCAAAAATTCGATGTCGAGATTTTGATGGATCTTCACGTTTTGAGGTCCCCTGAATCTAAAAAAGTGGTTTTCGTGACATGGTCTGTCTGTCTGTCAGTCTGTCTGTATGTCTGTGAACAAAATATCTCAAGAACGAAAAGAACTAGGAAGTTGAAATTTTATATTTAAGTTGGCACCCCATGGGACGTGACACGAAGCTTTTGAACAAAATCGGCCAAAGAGTACTAGTACTTTACTGATGTACTTTTTCAGTTTTTTTCGATTTTCTCAAAATTTGCTCCAACGATTTTTTTTAAAATTCAAAAATCAATTATTTTTTAGATTCTCTATAAAATGTATATTCTCATTTTTGTGATTGAAATCTTCTGAAGTACCACTTTACTCTTGTTCTCCATAGAAAAGATAGGAGAAATGGTTGCCATGGTAACAAAATATAAATATTTTCCCATACTTATAAATTTTACATCTTGAAAATCGAATGTACCCTACTGTCGGAAACTAAATACATGTCGACACAAAAAATCTGGTGTGATAAGCACAGAACACAACTTTCGATTACCGAGGGTAAGAGAAAGTTGTGTGCTGTGCGCCAGTCACACCAGATTTTTTTTGAGGTTTCTCACCCCCCCTCCCGCCGGGGTGTTCATAAAACTTTTGGGCCCCCCCAAGCAGAAATCCTGGCTACGCTACTGAATACATACTCTATTTTTCGAACAACATTATAGGCTAATTGTAATATCTTCTTTTGTTGTAAATATTTGAACCCTTAAATTTGTAAATTTAGTAGACAAATGCATAGTAGTTATCATTTACAAGGGAAATTTGTAAATTTACTATTCCAAAATAGACCAAAATTAAGATTTTTTTTACAGTGTAGTTTTTATGACGAAAATACTTTCCGGTACACCTGGCTAGTCATAAATATTCATCAATTTCAACTACAAAACTCAAATTATTTCTCTCTTTTTAGTTCAATTTAAATAAAAGCATTTTTTTTTAAATATTTTTCTTTAGTCTTTTTAATAAGAGAAATTAAAAAAGGGAGTTGGCCCATAAATATCAAATTTTAGATCCACAACTCATCGGGAAGTCTTTTGAAAGTAGGCTAATTCGCGCTGGGCTTCAAATAAAGTACCACATTAGTTTGGTCGAATTTTAAAAGGTAAGCAAGTTAAATAAAAGCATTTAATAAATTGGACTACGCCAAGATTACATATCAAAGGGGGTTTGTCTTATTTTGAAACCAACTAACATTAAGAATATCATCAAAATGAATACAAAAGAAAAAAATCATTAAGATTAGAAAATTCATTTGTGAGTTTCTTAATCTCTTTTTTTAATTATTCATCCTACGTCATAAAGTTTTAAACTAGACAATTTTATTCTTAATCGTCTCTTAACGACGCCAGCGAGTCTGTCGCGGCTAAAAAAAAAGAGATAAGCGATTATCAAACGAAAATGAATAGAGCAGGTGACAAAACTTCAATAATAATATTATGGGGAAACAAACTAATTTATATTTCAAGAAAAAAGGTGTGACCAAACACGCAACACAACTTCCGAGAGGCACTATCCTGAAGAGAAAGCACTGTGTGTGTTTGCTAACGAAATCTCAAGAACTAGATTGCAATTTAATAGCAAGGGCTGCGCGGGAAGGGGTGAATTACCCCGCCCCCGCTGCCCATGAATTGAGAAAAATGTTTTTCTTGGAAATTATATTTTTTTTTTGTTAATATAAAATTTTAAAAATTTGATTTATATTTTTTTTACTTTCTCTTATACGAAAGAACGAAAATAATTTTAGATGGTTTTTCTATGAGCATATAAAACGTCTTTCAAATTATAGAAGGAACAAAAAGTGGGCAGCCAGAAAGGTTTTAGAGATATCAATGGATACCGGGGAGGGGGGGGGGGGCGAAGTATGTTCTTCCTAATCAAGTATTTATGGAGATTATTTCCATAGCAAAGGAATTTAATTTAATTGCACTAGCACTAATCAAAGAGGAACATCTCGACCAAAGGTCTCATTTCGAAAATTTCTCAGTGTAGACACAAAATTACATTAAAATATAAAATGAGGGTGAAGAACATGAGCAGCCAAGGCTAAAAAATAAATATCTAATTTTGTCGACATTTCGAGTGCCGATCGCATTCATCATCAGGACGAAATTGATGTTAAAAAGTCAGGTTAGATGACATGGTAATGTAGAAACATCTTTATCATCAATCTATATTCGACTATATAGACTGTATACTCGTATATTGACCTCCAAACAAGAAAGATACACTACCATGTCAACTAACCTGACACTTTAACTCCTAATTTGTCCTGACGCGTGATCGGTGCGATCGGCACTCGAAATGTCGGCAAATAGACTTTTATTTTTCCCTTCTCATATTATAATAATCCAGCCATCAAGAAAAAACTTATTGAAAAATAAAGGGGGCTCACTGGTGTAGCGTGCCAGGGTGTCGGCTTCTACAAAGGAGATCCCGGTTCAAATGGGGGGGGATTTTTTCATTAAATAAAACTATTTATTTAATGTAAACAAATCCTCAAGCAGGCACTGGATTGGAATATAGGATCTCACCACAATAGCCCCCAGGCAACTCCACGAGGAAAGAGAGTTGTGTGACATCCCGTCCTGTGGAAGGGACGTCCTCTCAGTGAAGCATTCTTTGAAAGGAGTCGGTGGTGAGGGAGTCCCTCAAACTAGGACATCCTCCCAAGCATAGAAGAGGTTGATGTAAGGAACCGGGTGGAACCAGAAATAAGAATTAGTTCATTAGCTAGAGACGAAAGCAGGAGGAGTTAGAGATAGGAAATAATGTAACTTCAAGGGGTGCCTGTAGATGGCTACGGCCAGAGGCCGGTTGGGCTTGAGGTGTGTGTCTTCGTGCACGAAAGCACCTCGGGTAAATAAACGGGGATCCCGATAGGAATTTCAAATAATAATAAAATATAAAATTTTAAACGGCAATAGATTAAAATACTCTTTAAGAATTTTTATTTGTTTATATGAAATTAAAAAAAATAAACTTTGAAGCTAGCGAACTTAATAAAAATTCAAAAAAAGATGGTGACAAGTGATTCTAAGTGCAGACTATTTTTAAAAGAGAGCATCAGAGGCTAAAGCTATTAATGGAAGACCAACAGAAAGACTTCCTTAAAAAATTATTCAAGAGATTCTCTGCTCATGCTAACGTTAACGTTATTTCAATTAATTCTTTTTATTTGTTTCCCTCTCCGGCTGACAAGTTGAGAGTTAAATAGACACGGTAATTTTTTTTTTTCTTTTTTTTATTAATCATGGCATGTGAATGATACACTAATACTTAAAAGATAAAATAAATAAATAGGAATTAGTGAAAAAAAAAAATCTACGAGTAAATTGCAAAAGAAAATTCTTATATAACCTCTTTGTTTAAAGATTATTTTTTTGTTATTTACAAAAGTGGCGCGGAAGAAAAAACATTTCCATGAGGAGGAGAGATGCTATAATAATTTTTGACATGAAATTTTTTCAAATTTGGAATTCGCCCTTGGGGCTTGGTGTAGAGGTTAGCGTGCTAACCTCGTATACCAATCGTCGCGGGTTCGGACCACAGGCAGTCCGATGATTTTATTTAAGCCAATTGGATACCAAATAGCTTAAATAAGGAAGGCCTGGACCCCATATATGTATATTAAATCAATAACGGTTAGCGTAAATGTCTTATATGGCCTGAGTTGCCGAAAAGACAGTGTGAATGAGAAAAAAATGTGAGTGTTTAAAAAAAAAAAATTTGGAATTCATTCCATCTCAGTTAAATAAAAATATAAAAATAAATCTAGTGTGACTGGCGCTCAGCACACAACTTTCTCTTACCTTCGGTAATCGAAAGTTGTGTTCTGTGCTTGTCACACCAGATTTTTTTGTGTCGAGATATATTTGAATTCCACCGATATATTAAGATTCAAGATTTTTTTTTAAAACACACACTTTTTTCCCATTCGCACTCCCCCCCGGTGGGCAAATGGCTTAAATAAAATCATCCGACTGCCTGGGATCCGAACCCTTGACCCTTGGTATACAGGGCAGGCGCGCTACCAACTACGCCAAGCCCGAGGGCAAAATTCAAGATGTAAAATTTATAAACATGGGAAAATATTTATATTTTGTTACCATGGCAACCATTTCTATCTTTCCTATGAAGCATAAGAGTAAAGTGGTCTTCAGAAGATTTCAACGGCAAAATGAGAATATACATTTTAAAGAGCATCTAAAAAAAATAATTGATTTTTAAACACAACGAAAAACTATTTAAGGTCACTAAATCGATTATTTTGTAATATTTATCGGATTCTCAGCATTAAAATTACCGAATAAAGGAAATATTGAAGAATCATATTCAATCGAAACGCAAAAATCGATATTTTTGAACAAATTCGACTATAATGCCCCTACCGACAATTTTAATTCCTCGACAAGAGGTCCCTTTCCACTTTCCGCATCAAAATTGTCTTTTAAATAATTAAATTCAAATTGCCTTTAAGGAGAGGTAAAAAAAAGTTATTTGAAAACAATCAGACGTAAAGGAGGGGGGGGGGGGGGGCCCCCAGGCTTGAGCAGCAAACCTTTTTATTCTCCCTTAAGTTAATAACGTCAACAGGATTTGCACCTGATAGATTATTATTTTTATTTATGAAATTCTCCTGACAGAAGTCCCAACTACCCTCTTCCTCTTGTAATGCATAGGATTCTCAATTCTCATTATCAGCATATACTTATGAAGAGCATGTTTTGTGGCAAACGGAGTCAACCCTTGGAGTAGAGATAAAGAAGCTTTAGTTTGATAAATATGATAGAAAGAAAAAAGAGAATGGTTTACGACACCAAGAGGATGACTTACTTTTCGGAGATTCTCTCGTTAGGTAATGGCATATGAAGAGTGCCGAGTGAAGACAGAACAAGAAGATTGAACTTTGTATTATTTCAATTAAATATTAACGGATATAATCAATTGTTTTCTTTTTTTATTTGTTACGCTGAATTGCGCAATATATGTATGTACAACAAATTATTAAACATAAACCTGCTGTTTATTCAGTATAAACGGATTGGTTACCAACATTTTATTAGATTAGGCCGGACGTCGTGGAGGACGTCTTTATTAGTCAAGCAATTACATCATGACGGGCAGAATCTCACAGGAAGAACGAAAATGCAACCCTTCTAGCACTCCCTTCGAAATATTTACATCGAGTTCTCATTTAACTATATTTTGAGACAAATAATATAACTAGCTTATTAATAATGCCCATTTGCACCAACGCATCTTAGATCTTAAGCTCGCCTTTCCCATATCCTAAAAAGCGAAATGTACCATTTTACCTAATCAACTATTTATATATATAGAACTAGCCGCGCCGCCCGCCGGTTTTTTTTTTTTTCCTCCCCTCTGCACCCCCCCCTTTTTTTTTAAATAATTTGATAAAAAATTCGGCGAGCTTCGCTTCTAGCCACGGGGCTACCTATTCCAATCCAGTGCCTGCTTGAGGATTTCTTTACATTCATGGAATACACAAATGAAAAGAATACAAAAATATTTCTCTATATATTTCCTATGGGGGAAATCGTAACTTTAGGAATTAATAACTCAAAAAGTTATAGGAATTTCGCGACCCGAGTATTTTTCCGGGACTCTCCATAACGTCCTCTATAAGACAGCAAAATTTCGTTTCAAAATTCCAGCGGGAAGTGGGTCAAACAGAGCGTGACAGACGGACAGAGAGACAGAGAGACAGAGACAGACGGACATACCGCTATTATATATATAGATTATTGCAAAAGAAAGAAATCTCAAATAATCCAGTTTTGTGTCCAAATAATAAATATCAGACTGCTTGGGATCCGAACCGACTCCCCTTGGCTTGTGGCTTATCAATATTGAAAGTTTTTTTTTTTCTTTAATTAAGGTCTTTTTCGGCTTCGAAGGTCGTTTAGTCTGCGTCTCTATTTATTTCAATTGGATTGGTAGCCAATCCAATTGAAAAAATTGTCGCATGAGACGGGATGAGAACCTCGCGATCCTTAGTACAAGTGGCCAACATGCTAACACCACTACACCAAGATCCGAGGGCATATTGAAAGTTTAAAATTAATAAAATTATTATCGTGCCAGTTGGGTTGCCTAACTTCTGGGCGTTAACTTTTATAACCCTTTCATTCCTCTCGAGTGTAATGCTATTTGATTATTTCTCGAAAGAGTTAAATGCGGACATCGAGCATATTCCAATAGATTAACATTTTAATGATAGATAGCAGGGGTGTTGCGGATATTTATATTTTTTTACCATGGCAAACATTTCTTTTATCTTTCCTATGAAGTAAAAGAGTAAAGTGGTCTTCAAACAATTTTGAGGGCAAGATGAGAATATATATTTTAAAGAACATCTAAAAAATAATTGATTTTTGTATTTTAATCAAAATCGTTAGTGCAAATTTTGAGGAAATCGAAAAAAAACTGAAAAACTACATCAGTAAAGTATTAGTACTCTTTGGCCGATTTTGTTCAAAAGTTTCGTGTCATGTTCCATGGGGGGTGCTTAACTTAAATATACAATTTCAACCTCCTAGCTCTTTTCGTTCTTGAAATATTTTGTTCACAGACAGACAGACAGACCATGTCGCGAAAACCACTTTTTTGGATTCAGGGGACCTCAAAACGTGAAGATCCATCAAAATCTCGACATCGAATTTTTGACATGAATCCAATACTTTCTCTCTATATATATATTACATATATCTCTATATATATTAACATATAGGTCTTCGGACCTTATGCACCCATTCGAAAAAAAAAAATATAGATAAATCGTAGCGGTGGCAAAAATGGCTGGTGGCCTAATGTCAACAGTTCTTTTAATTAAATTATAGATAAATCAAACAAAATCGATATAAATGTTCTAAACATCCAAAATTCCTCTGAATTAATCTCTAAACGTTTGGAAGATTAAAATACTTCCATTTTGTACTAGTAAATGTGCGTTTAATGAATTAATCATTTTTATAATTAATAAATTCTTTGAGATTTGTCAAAATGATTTCTTTAACAGCAAATAATGAATTTAAAAAATAGAATTGTGAAAATTTCAAGAGCTACTCACCAAATGATAGATTCCAATTAAACTCGATCAGCGAGCGCTCGGACCACGTCCAACAGGAACAGCTCTCTCTGCCTTACTGAATCAAGCGCCCGACGTCAACCTGTTGAAACAAGAATAAAATCATATAGAAAAATAGTATGGGTGTGTGGAGAACAAAACAATTATTATATCATTTTTCATTAAAAATATTTTTTTTTTTTTTTCGCTCTAGCTATACACTTGGTTTTTTCTCCCTTCACTTTAGTTACCTATTCTATTTATTATTATTAATATTAAAAAAAAATGACATAATGATCTCCAAGATAAAGATCTATTATCCGCTCTCTGCTGATAACGCAGGTTACGAGAGAGAGAGAGAGTCCATATAAGCAAGCGAGCGAAAAGAAGCACCATTTGAGGCAGTAAAATGAAGAAGCATTCAGAAGAAAATGGATGTAAGTATTGCGAGTGTTTATTTTGTCTCTCTTCTTATTTCCTCCCTTGGAAAAAAAACAATTGCAAAGTGATTCTCTCAATCAGTGTTCGTGCAAGTGTTTTTATTTTAATAAGCATTGCTGTATCTGGACTCGAGGCTTTTTTAACAAGTGCTCTAATTCCCTTTTTTGTCTTTTTTTTTTTAACACACACTTTTTTCCCATTCACACAGTCTTCTTGGCAACTTGGGCCTTATAAGACTTTTAGGATTACTTTTATTATGAAAATATATCCTGGCATTGTTATTTAAGCCATTTGGTATCCAAATCAGGACTGCCTGGGATCCGAGCCCTCGACACTTGGTATACAGGGTAGGTGCGCTACTAACTACGCCAAGCCCGAGGGCTTGTTTAATCGTTCTTTCTTCTCCAAGCCAACTTTGAAATGTTTCTTTTAATACAGAGAGAGTATTATGATCATGATTAAAATTTTATGTTGAAATTTTGAAGAAAATATGAATACTTTTTGAGGGTCACTGAATACAAAAAAAAGTGGGCGAACAAAATATCTCAAGAATGATGATATTTAATCTCCTGGCGGGAAACCCGAAGCTTTTGAAAAAAATTGGTCAAAGAATACTAATACTTTGCTAATGTTTTTCAGTATATATTTTTTTTTTTTTTTTTATAAGAAATGTTGATTGGGAAAGCCTGGTGTAGATATTTGAAAGATAAAGATAGAGCTGGAGGTATTTTCAAGCCAAATTTATTCCTTTATGTAGTCGACGTTTCGGGAGTGTAAACACCACCCTTCGTCAGGACTAAGGTGATTATTAACAATCTCACTGGTTTCGTTATACGAGAATGAAATCGACAGTCCGCTGGTTGGTAGAATGAGTATATAGGCAACTCGCTTTGTACTGGTAAATGCTTTTCTACCAACCAGAAGACGAATTTGGACTGTCGATTTCATTCCTCGTATGACGAAACCAGAGAGAGTGTCAATTTATAAATAACCACATTAGTCCTGATGAAGGGAGGCGTTTAGATTCCCGAAACGTCGAATATATAGTGGAATTATTTTGGCCTGAAAATACCTCCAGCGTTATCATTTATCGTTCAAGTATTTTTTTTTTTTTTTTTTTTTTGTTAAATGAGTCTCCAATGATTTTGATTTTTCTTCTTCTGCCTGATTATTCCCTGGGTGCGGGGTCGGCGGCGAGAAGGGGTCGGCTGTTCACGGATTTTTTTACGACTGGAAAGGAATGAACAGGCCGGCCCGATCGCTCGGTCTGTTCTCTTCCTTCCCGATCGTAAAAAAAACCCATGAACATGCCGACTTCTTTATTTCCGCCGACCCCGCATCCTGGGAATAATCCGGCGAGGAAGAAGAAGAAAAATCAAAATCATTGGAACTCATTTGAGAAATGGTTGCTTTCCGTTGATTATAAATTTTACTTCTTGGTTTTTAATAAGTATATTTCGACAGAAAAAATCCTTCGGTATTCGAAAGTTGGATGCAGTGCGGTCAGTCACACCAGATCTTTTTAAGACCTATTCTAATTTTTTTCTGTTGTTAATTAATAATAATCTTAATCAAATAATAAAGTAACCTTTGCAATATTTGAGTAATTTTATGCAGAAAAAATAAAGTTTTTAAATATAAAACTCGTTTCTAGTTAATTTATAAAATATTTCAAACAATGGGGGGGAAAGGGGTCCACTAAATGGTATTTCCTTATAATAAATAAGAAAGTCATCTGGATGGGTGGCCCAGATGGATAAGGCTGTTAAAAGCCCGTCGGAAAGCCAAAAACTTTTTCTCTAGATTGTAAAAGATGTTTAATATATCTAGATCGCCTATCAAGTTTCAAAATAATAGCCTATTTAAAGCAGGTTCTGACTGAATTTTTTTTCTCACTCCATTTTCCAGATAAAGTAGAAGAAAACATGAACTTTTTTCTTAAAATCATCCAGGCCCTAAAATATAAGACCGTCTCATTATGAAACCCCCTGTAAAAAGATGAAGGCAACCCAAAGATCCAATACATTTGTTTTTACTCAAAATACGTTACTTGAAGAATATATTTATTAAATAGGCAAATGACCTTGGCTTCAAAAATACCTCTCCCTGTGGTTACTCATATGTTTATTTACATGCTCAATCATGCTGGAGATGGGATTGGATTGATTTATAAGAAAACACTTTTACTTTCTCTTAACGTTAATAAAATAATATAGTATCTTCATCAAGTGATAGGGGACCATTTTTCAGAAACTAGGACAATCAGATTAAGCTAGTTTTTTTTGTTTTATTTTTTTGAAGGAGAGAGGGGAGATAATTTTATTAAGCCCGGCAGAGCACTCGGCGGCCCTGGAGATATTACAAAA
>JAKCPI010024676.1:0-32916 GCA_023213315.1 Euborellia annulipes
AACAATTGAAAATATTTTAACTAACATGATGAAGATTCAAATTTGAGACCGGAACGACAAATCTGGCGAGTCATTCACATATTAATACATAGTTTATTCAAAAAATAAAATCCTTTTATGTCAATTATCCAAATAAAGAAAAAAAAAAAAATCGTTAATATATTCTATTAATAAAAATTTACACACGAAAACAATACTTGATAATTAAGTGAAGAAAAATTTTAATGTCTAATAAGCTATAAGGAAGTAAACCTGAAAATGTTTTTTCTCATTTTAACAGGTGTTATTAAAATTCATTATAATAAAAATAAGAGAAAAAGAAAAGGGCAATTAAAAAAATTAAGCAATCTGAGAGAAGGATGATGACGAGGATGATGATTTTATCATCGCGTTACTAAGCTTATAATAATATGAAATAAAAATGTTTTTCACTCCAAATCTGAGTGAAAAGAAGGGGCGGAACAATTAATACTAATTGAACAAGGTGAGAGAATGAATATATTAATTTTTTAATGCTACAAAGTCAGAAGTGAGCTACTCGCCCCTGGAGGGTTAGGGACGAGCTTCCATTTGATCAGTTAAGCGTAACGATTGCCTATCTTAAGGCTGAACGCACTCCAATTGAGCAAAACGATCTTGGACAAAACGTTTTGTCTCACATCGATTAGGCAAAATGTTTTGCCATTGAGCAAAAACGGTCAATGGCAAAACATTTTGTCGAATCATGCTCAATTGTGTTTTGCCTCCTCGGAGTGTATAGAAAAACAGTTTTAGGCACGATTAGTCAAAAACGTTTTGTCCAAGAGCGTTTTTGCTCAATTGGTGTGCGTTCAGCCTTAAGTTCGTAAAGGTCAGCCCGCTAAATCCAAATGGACTTGAAAAACAATCTGGTGTGACTGGTCGCCCAGCACTTACTTTTGGTAAGAGAAAGTTGTGTTCTGTGCTTGTCAAACCAGATTTTTTGTGTCGAGATATATTTAGTTCCCGCCGATATATTAGAATTCAAGAATAAATTTTTTTTTTTATATTAAAAAACACTCACACTTTTTTCTCATTCACACTCACATTCACACACCCATATACACAGCATACACACAGTTTTTTCGGCAACTTAGGCCATTTAAGACTTTTTACGATACTCATATGTTTAATATATCTATTCGGGGTCCAGGCATTCTTATTTAAGCCATTTGGATACCAAATGGCTTAAATAAAATCATCGGGCTGCCTGGGGTCCGAACCCGCGACTTTTGGTATACGAGGTTAGCACGCTAACCTGTACACCAAGCCCCGAGGGCTAAGAATAAAATTTATTCAAGAGTAAAATTTATAAACATGGGAAAATATTTATATTTTGTTATATACCATGGCAAAATATACATTTTAAAGAGCTTTTATAAAATAATTGATTTTTGAATTTTAATCAAAATCGTTGGAGCGAATTTTGAGTAAAGCGAGAAAAAAAAAACTGAAAAAGTAGACCTACATCAGTAGAGTACTAGTACTCTTTGGCTAATTTTGTTCAATTTTGTTGCTTCGAGTCAGGTGCTCGGCGGCATCACTCATTAATATTCAATAATAACGTAACACTCATTGTAAAAGTAGAAGTTCAATAATTGTCCAAAAAATTTCTGATAGGTTATACTGGTACAGAAGGACTATATACTGTAAATAGACTTGAAAAGTTTTTGTTTGAAAATATCTCTTCGTTGAATGGGGTCTCTGGAGTACTTAATCGCAATATCCATTAGTTGATAGGGCATTAGAGTTGCCTATCTTCCAGCAAGCAAACACGAACGAATTTATGCACCGTTCAAATTGCTGATTTTTTATTTATTGTTTGAGAATGTCAAAAAATCGGAGAAGAAGATAATAATAAAATCAGTCTTAAGTCCAAGTATCTGGATTTTATTTTACAATCAGAACGATACAAATAGCATGAGTATTTTGTACTATACACCTTGAAGCTTGTTAACTTGTTATTTCGGACAAGGTAAAAAAATCATCTTTATCTATTTATCGTTTTAATGCATATTTTATGACTGTAATTGTTTTTAAATTACACATGTTTAAACAATTTAATGTATAATTTGAATTTCTTGAGAGATAATTCAAAAACATCATTCAAACAGACAGGGATGGATGTTTTTATTCTTAACAAAGAAAGAATTAAGCAAATTAATTTAGAAAGGGGTCATCGCTTGCTTTCTTCTTAATTAGGAATTATGTAGAATATAAAGGCGTTTAAATGAAACAAGTTTATAGGAGTAATAAAATTATAAGATGAAGATATAGTTTAGACAGATTTTTGTGTGTTTATCTACACGTTTATGATTTTTTAAGAAGAACCTCGAGGATACTTTTTTTTAAACCCTTTTGCAAAAAATCAACTTAAAGACTTAAAATTAACCCATTTTTCTTTGAAGAAAAAACGATTTAAAAGAATATCGAAAATAATGAGGGTTTAATAATGAAAGTAGTTCAATTAGGAACTTCCCCTAGGCGCTCTTTTAATGGAATCTAATCATTCAGTAAATTTTAAATATGGAAATAAATTCTTTGCTTCGCACCAAGAAATAAGTAAGCAGAATTGTTTCAGAGAAAAATGGAAAGTAAATTATACAGATGAATATAAAGAGCAAATTTCCTGTTACATCTAATATTGAATTTAATCTGGTAACCGTTGGCTCTAGTTGAAACATTAAGTTAAATCATAAAGTTTTTTTTTTTTAAACATTCACACTTTTTCTCATTCACACTCACAATCACACACGCATTCCACAGTCTTTTCGGCAACTTAGGCCATTTAAGACTTAAAACGATATCCGTTATTTATAATTATACATATTGGGGTCCAGGCATTCTTATATAAGCCATTTGGTATCCAAATGCCTTATATAAAATCATCGGACTGCCTGGGGTCCGAACCCGCGACGTTCGGTATATGAGGTTAGCACGCTAACCTCTACACCATGCCCCGAGGGCAAATCATAAAGTTATATGTTTCAATGTATTGTTGATTAATATAAAGACTTTATATTAAAATACATATTTCGACAATCAATGGGTTATCTTCAAGAGTAATACAAATACAGTATTGTATAAAGTGTTTATAATAATAAATAATACATTGAAACATATAATCTTGTGATTAACTTAATTTACCTCATTAAAACATTTAATATTTATAGATGATTAAGTGAAAGGCTGAACTCAATGCGATATATTAATTATTTATCTATCGGTAATATGTAATGAGAGATATAAAAGTATTTTTTTTTAATACAAGCCCACCTGTTGCTTCAAATGGGATGCCAGGGGCGGGGGAGAAGAATGGATGAAGAAGTTGAAGTTTTACGAGTCTTGCCATGGGGGCAGGGGGTACTATGTACCAGTACAACCCCCAATGAGTGAATAAATTATCATATCGTCTGCTAAAAATGTTGGGTGGCGAAAGTCCGAAAAATCAATTTTTGAGTTAAGCCTACCAATCGCTGTTAAAACATCTCTTTTGATTGCCAAAGTAGCGAAAATAAATTCCCATTCTTTGCTATTAATTTTGGCCTATTCAATTTTGCCCGAAAATTTAAAATTCGTCTTTTGAGAATCATAGTGGCGAAAATCCGAAATTCAATAATTCAAGAAAAGCCGTTGAAAGCAACAAATCAATGGGCCAATAAGTTTTTACCTAAGCCAGTGTAACAAATTATAAATAAATTTTTTTTCCCAAACTTGCCGTATAAATGATAATTTATAATTTTTATGAAAGTATTAATGAAATGCGAAATTTTAAAATTTGAATAGAAATATAATTAAAAAAATCATTTTTATTTAGAAAAAGGTGAAAATAACTTTTTGCAAAAATAAAATTATTTAATATTTATGACACAATTTAAAAGCGTGGGCGATGAAAGAATATTTTAATTGACTAATTTCATATTAATATTCTTTTAAGGTTCAATGAACGCCCACGGTTTTATATTTTGTCATTAATAATACTCCCACTCTCCTAAATTGATAAATCCGTTGATTATTGAAATATAAAAAGTTCAATCATTGTTGATGTTGATATACAGTAGATAATTTATTCCCATTGCTTTTATAAGTTACTGTGCAGCGTTAATCAAAGGCTTTTAAAGAAATGTTGCTATGGCCTACCATAATTTAGAAAAGAGTTAATAAATATTTTAGTTAGTTCTACATTTTAGAAAATTTTAATTAATTTTGTTTTTTGCGTTCGGGCCTTGATATAGTGGTTTGTGTGCTGGTGATTTGTATTAAGGGTCGCGGGTTCGCATTCCGTCTCATGCGACAATTTATTTCCAATTGGATTGACTACCATTTCAATTGAAATAATTAAAGACGGGGTCTACGATATATGACTTCGATGCCTAAATAGACCTTAATTTAAAAAAAAAAATAATAATTTTTTTTTAATTTCCCCCCCCACAACTTTTACTTTCTCTTACCTATATATGTAATATATAGAAAGTATTGGATTCATGTCAAAAATATTCTAATACCAATGGCTTAAATAATCCCCAATATGTATATTAAACGGTTATTGTCAAAGTCTTAAATGGCCTAAGCCGCCGAAAAGACTCTGTGCATGTGTATGTGAGTGTGAATGAAAAAAGTGTGAGTGTTTTTAAAAAAAATTTTATCCCCAAAAAAAAATATTTTCCTTGAATCTCGAAGGGGGGATAATTACCCCCTCCCCTTGTATCCGCCCTTGTCTCCAACCCTTGCTTAGACTCTTTCAAATTACAATACTTTCCCTACTTCGTATGCGAGAAAGTAAAAAGTAAAATTAAAATGAGTAAAAGCGATCGATTGTGTGACATATTCAATTAAATTTTTTTTATGGCAGTTTCTCTTGAGTGGGGGTATAAAATTTCACTCACCAATTCGTTTGACGTGCACAGCTCTATTGAAGGAGACGCGGGGCTTGGCGGAGTCTGCACTGGGCGTCTCTGCCCTGATGGTCACATCATGCATGCCTCCCCTAAAACAAACACAAAAAAATTACATTCATTTTTACACGCATTCAATCACTTTCTCATTTCTAATCTTAAACATATGAGATTGTTCCGGATTCTTTGATTCCTTCCTTCCAATATTTAATTAAGTCAACTTTCTACTCTTTTCCTATTAAGAAAATATAAAAGACAGGATGTTGACACTTTCGTTACTTGACAATCTTTAAAAAAATCTAATCTTTGGTATTTAAATAAAAAAAAATCTGGTGTGACTGGCGCACAGCACACAACTTACTTTTACCTTCGGTAATCGAAAGTTGTGTTCTATGCTTGTCACACCAGATTTTTTGTGTCGACATGTATTTAGTTTCCGACAGTACTACGGTACATTCTATTTTCAAGATGTACAATTTATAAGTATGAGAAAATATTTATATTTTGTTACCATGGCAACCATTTCTCCTATATTTTCTATGGAGTGCAAGAGTAAAGTGGTCTTCAGAAGACTTCAATGACAAAATGAGAATATACATTTTATTGAGAATCTAAAAAATAATTGATTTTTGAATTTAAAAAAAATCGTTGGAGTATATTTAGGGAAAATAAAAAAAAAAAAAAACTGAAAAAGTGCATGAGTAAAGTACTAGTACTTTTTGGCCGATTTTGTTCAAAAGCTTCGTGTCACGTCCCAGGGGGGTGCCTAACTTAAATATAAAATTTCAACCTCCTAGCTCTTTTCGTTCTTGAAATATTTTGTTCACAGACAGACAGACACACAGACAGACAGACCATATCGCGAAAACTTTTTTTTTTTTATTCAGGGGACCTCAAAACGTGTATATCCATCAAAATCTCGACATCGAATTTTTGACATGAATCCAATACCGGGTACTTACTTTCTCTATATATATTAACATATATATAGAGGTAAGAGAAAGTAAAAAAAAATTGATGACAATGTCACCATACGTATTTTCCAATATATTTCATAATATTTACATTTTATGTATTTTTTTTTCTTCTCTGTCATCTAAAATTTCTCAAGCGAAAATACTTCCCAAAGTCCTGATGTATACATTATAACGTTTTATAATTAAATGACTTTAAGCTCCAGTTATTAGGTAAATAATAATTTTTTACAGGTGTTTGAGAAAGAGATAGAGAAAAGGGATTTCTTGTAAAAGAGATCATTATCATTAAAGAAAATACGAACTCCCATTTGAATAAAATATTAATAACAGTTCCATAAAAGGAACTGAATATTTCAATTGACTTAACAGAGAGATATAAATATCAACATATTGCGTTCGGGATAATAAATTATAATATTGAATTTCTAAAAATGAATATAATCAATTATATAAAGAAGGAGATGAAGATAAGAAAATTGGAGCTTTAAAATTAAAAAAAAATTTTGTAATATTTATGGTGATTCAATTTCAGTCTTATCTTATTATGGAATCTGAATTGTACGAGTATTTATAAGATTAGAATGTTCGTTCTAAGCAAAGTGAATCTTTTAATTTTTTTGCAAGAAAGAGGCAACCGAGTCAAGAAACAAGCCGGCCCGGCGATCGGCCAGTAGCTTTTTTTTGGACAAAGTGTCTAGAATATATTTAAGAAACAAAATCATAAATTTGAAATAATTAAATTCAGATTTATTTTTGAATAAATTTGCAACAACAATAATTGCAATAATTGGAAACACAAAGAAACCAGAAGAAATGTCAGTTTTAGCTCGAGTAACTCGAGGTTGCCATCAATATATCCATAAAAGTGAAAGTAGTATCAGAAATATTCGAAGAATAAATTAAACATGTCATATCTTAATATATAGGCTGCTCTATAGAGAGAAAGTAGTCTATTGGTTTAATGTCAAAAATTCCATGTCGAGATTTTGATGGAAATACACGTTTCTGAGTCTATAAAAGTGGTTTTCGCAACATGGTCTATCTGTGTGTATGTGAACAAAATATCTCAAGAACGAAAAGAGCTAGAAGGTTGAAATTTTATATTTAAGTTAGGTACCCCCATGAGACATGATACGAAGCTTTTGAACAAAATCGACCAAAGAGTATTGGTACTTTACTGATGTACTTTTTCAATTGGTCTGTTTGCCTGTGTATGTGTGTTCAATTTTAAACATGAACGTTGAAATTGTATACTGTATTTAAGTTAGACACCCCCCGGGACCGGGAAAATAAGCTTTTAATCAAAATCGGCCAAAGAGTACTAGTACTTTACTGATGTACTTTTTCAGTTTTTTCTATTTTCCCAAAATTCGCTCTAACGATTTTGATTAAAATTCAAATATCAATTATTTTTTCGATGCTCTTTAAAATATATATTCTCATTTTACCATTGACATCTTTTGAAGCACACTTTACTCTTGTACTTCATAGAAAGATAGGAGAAATGATTGCAAAATATAAATATTTTCCCATGTTTATAAATTGTATATCTTGAATTCTAATAATATCGTCAGAAACTAAGTGTCGACATAAAAACTCTGGTGTGACAAGCACAGAACGCAACTTGCTCTTACTGAAAGTTGTGTGCTATGCGCCCAGTCACACCAGGTTTTTTTCTTTCAAGTTCTTTAAAAAATTAATAAATGTCTAAATTGCATTATAGAGAATATGAATTATTAAAGAGTAGGCTATATGATAATTCTTTGACAAAATGGATCTGTATTTTTTTCCAAACAGGTGTGTGTGGGTTCCCTATGAATGTGGGAGGCTCTCAGCCATACTAAATTCCCGAAAGGTCACTAGCTAGCTACTTTGCAAATAAATTATAGGCCTAGATAACATGGAATATATTAGTTTCTTTATTCGACCTTATGCAATTTTTAAAGTGCAAAATGTAGATTTTTTCATAAATTTATAAATTAAAATTAAATAAATGAAATTTTACTTAATCTCTTTTTTTTAAATTTTAATTTTTGTTGTTATTGTATAATCGATAAATATAGGTAGCTAATAAATCATCATTTCTCGAGATGTTTGAACTGAATTTATCAGTCTTTTATTTATCTCTGCGAAAATATATTTCTTTAGCCATATTTGGGATTCTTAAAAGAAATTTGAATAAAGATACATCAAAGGAAATGACCGTTTGATCTCTTAATAGTATGTTTTTTAAAAATGTATGCCTTAAATGATCATGGAACGGATTAAATATATGGACCGTTTACTTTTAAGGTGGTGCAAGTCCATTTTCTATTGTTTCTGTTTATTAAAAAATCTATGTATCGACCAATTTTCAATTGTACAAAACATGGGAATTTTTTTAAGAATTTTACCACTAGCTAGTTATACATAGAAAATTTACATTAATTTAAGCATAAATTATGTGAAATCTCATTTTTTTTTTTTTATGGACTTACACCACTTTCAAAATAAACATCCCATATATTCAAAAAATTACTGGTATTAAGAATGAAAATGGGTTAGATTTCAAATTCAAAGCAATGCACATAAAGACAGAAAAAAAAATAAAAATTTTTGTGAAAACAGATCTATGGTGCATCGGCGAATGTTTTTTAATCCTTCTCTTTCGTCTATAGAGACCATTTGGTGTTTACAATGTTTCATGTATTATAAATAATTGTTAAAATAAATGCATCTGTGCAAACGATGAATATATAACGCCTTGTCCAAAAATTATTATTAAAAGAATTGAAAAATTGAAACTCAAGAGTGTAGGTAATATAAAACTAAAAAGATTTGAGATGTGGGTGCGCCGAATGCGCAGCGCCTCTTCCTGTGTTGTTATATAAGCCAGCACCTTCAAATCCGGACGATTATGATCTTTTCTTTAAAACGAAGGAACGAAGGCGTTTTCTAATGGACCGAAGACCGGTTAACGATCAGACGAGATACTCGCTATTTATTTAGATGATCATGCCAGTTAAGCTAGCTACTAGCTGCAGTGTTTATCTTTCATCAAAAAAAGTAAAGTTATCAAAAGAAAAAAGTCATTCTATACCTAGTTATAATACATATTTATAAAAGCTATCCAATCTTTAAAAAAACATAATTAAATAATCTGGTGTGACTGACAAAATTAGTCTTATCTTCGATAATTGAAATTTGGGTTCTGTGCTTGCCCCTCAAGATTTTTTTGTGTCCGTAAAGAACTAGTACTTTTTGGTCAATTTTATTTTGCGTGTCATTGTAAGAATTAAACTTTCAACCTCAGCTGATGCTTAAAAGGCATATTTTGCAGACCCCAATTTTTGGACTCTACATGGTCAGATAATTAATAAGCGACTTCAAAATTGTGTGAATTTTCTCTTAGGATGACTCCTTTAAAGTCAGCAGCTTGGCTACAAATATATTTTTCCAAATAATATGATTATAACATAATTATTAGCTAAAATAGTTCTAATTTTATTTTCTTAAAGGTCTAAAGGTTAAGTCTTTTATATAATAAATAATTCTGGTGCAGGAACCGAGACGAGTTCCTCCCCTCTCCACACACCGTGATTCAAATTACACTCAAAGAACGAAAATAAAAATAATCTGTACGAGGAATAAAAAATAGAATAAATAAAAGGCCTGCCCTATTTATACTCTATTATTTCCCCAACATAAGATAATTTCTCAATTTTCTTCAAATATTACTAAAGTAGTAGGCTACTGAATAATCGTTCAACAAAAATATCGTTTGGTACGAATATTCCTTTAATATAATTAGAACTTCTTCTGGTTTCTTTCATTATTCCACTTTACGCAAATATTTCTAGTTACTGAAGGTTACAATATAAACATGAGAGCAAGAAATTGTCAAATTTATAAGAAATAATTCTTCACATCGGAATATTTGCATTAAAGTGATGGTTTTTGAGAGAGAGGAAAAACCTAGCTACTTGTTAGTAAGATTAAATATTCAGCCAACACATAAACTACAGCGAAAATTTGATTCTTTTAAAATACGCAATATGCATCTTGACTAGAGGAGGAAAATTTATTTTGAGAGTCGCTTTCAGCTTTAAAGAGAAAAATAAATTGAGTATAAGATATAGCTTCTTATATAGCAGCTATTTTAAATTATGGTATAGGTAATATTCAAAGAAAAGTACAAAAAATGAAAAAAATTATTATGTGAAAGAAACATGAATAGAGAAGAGAGTGGAAAAAAAGATTTCAATTAAATCTAATATCTACATTTAAGAAGAAATGTGTGAATGCAAGATAAAATAATTTTGGTAGTGATTATTCAATGAAAACTGGTCGAATGGTTAAAATACCGAGGCCATTTAAATGGAAAAAGAAGAAGATGAAGAACGATCTAAAATTTTAATTTCGAAACGAAGAATGTGTAGAGGCAGAGGCAGCCAAGAAATGAACCCTGTTACGCATTAGTGTGTCAAGCGCCATCTACCGAGCTTTGAGAAATTAAAGTTTTTTTTTCATTGGATTATGTGTAATTTTTTTTTGTCAATTTTGCAAGTAACATTAAATATAAATTTTTTAGGACATATTTCATAAAAAATACTATTAATTAAAGCATTTGAAACAATATTCCGTGCTTAACTCATTTTTGAATTTTTTGGTCTTTGACACACCATTGCATAACAGGGTCCAAATAATACTCTGAATGCTTTACCAATTTGTCGTAAACGTTTCAGTCCATCTTCAGTCCTTTCTAAAATGCGAAACGTTTCCGATTAATTGGTAAAGCCTTCTTTTCTTGGCTTCCTCTGCTTCTACACATCATTTACTAAATATCCACAGTTTCAACTTGCACTTTAATTAAGCAGAAAATTATATTAGTATAATTAATTAATGTATGTGATACAAGTGGATTTGAATATTTCCCGGATTATCGCTCTAGTGATTTAGTTTTAAGGAATTTTTTTAAGGTAGGAAATTATTATTATTATTGCATTTCCTTATCATATCAGATTGAATTAAAAATCGAGTGAACAAAAATTAGCCTGGTTTCCTAGATGAAATTTAATAATAGCAGTGGGGAGTGGTCAACCTCTAAAAAATTATCTTTTTGGTCATAATCGAACCAACCGTGTATAATATAATTAAACGATGAAATAATAAAAGAAGATTCCTTCCTAATTTATACATAACTATTAGAGCCGTTATGACGACTAAAGTTTTGATTAAGTGGAATAAAAATAGAAAAGCCTAGCCAAATGGAGTTGCGTCGAAGAGCAAGAGCCATCAGACACTTGTTCGTTTCGTGTTGCGACAGAGCAGCCCTAAAAAGGCGAAGGAATGTCTGACCTCCTCTTCTTTTATTCCTTCATCTGCACATCAATTTCCAATTTGGATTAATCAACTATTTCAACGGTTTTAGTGTGGAGAAACTTTTTTTTTTTTTATTACATCATCAAATAGACAACATGGGATAAAATATTGTGAATTCTATTACTGAATTTGGTTGATTTGTGATAGAGAAAGAAAAAATTGTTTGTGTAATGTTTTGTCAGCTTCTTTATGTATGGAGAACAATACATTAATCAAATACGACGGAATTTTGAATTGAATAAAGACTATTTTTGAATTGTTTGTTATTAACAAAATGGTCACGAGTCTATTGGACTTTGGCTAAGCCCTTGGGGCAGCCCCCCCCACCCCTTCCTAAAACAATCAATTAACGATTGAGACTCTCATTTTCAGGCAGTAATTGAGATTAATTAATTTATAAATATTTATAATGTAGATGTGATAAATAGGGTTCAGAAAGCAATTTTTCAAGTTTAAAATTTTTTTTTTTGCTGAATAGACCACAAAATTTTGGCAACTTGTGGCTTACCCTATTTTTCATCTCTCTAATTTAATTTTTCCACCTAATTTGCTAACAGCCACAAAAATATTCTACAATATAAGTACTTAAGGTACCAAATATGCAATTATATGCACAATAAGATTTGTCCTGGGGCGCTAAAGCGCCAAAATACTGAAAGTAAAATGGTTGAAATTTTCCCTTTGCAATTTTCCCTTTCCAATTGAAGAAGAATCATCAAGTAAATGCAAAATGCGAATCCTAATGATAAAATCTCATTCGAGATTGAAGATTCTTTTTCATTAATATTTATTTTTTTTCTAAATGATGTTTCGGTCCGGGAATGGACCATTTTCAGAAGAAAGTCATTATTTGACTGCCAAAAAGTATAGAGAGAAGAAAGATGAATCAATTTATTTTTTAGCTTACAGGAATTCGGAAATAGGGTCCGTAAATAAGATTTGTAGTCTAGAATAGCTAGCGGACGTTTCAAAGTTAAAATATTAACTTAATAGCTGGTTTATAAATACTATTATATAAAAATCTAGTGTGACTGGTCGCCCAGCACACAACTTTCTTTTACCTTCGGTAATCGAAAGTTGAGTTCTATGCTTGCACGCCGGATTTTTTTTGTAAATATTGTATATATTTAGTTTCCGACAGTACGGTACATTCGATTTTCAAGATGTGAAATTTATAAGTATGTGAAAATATATTTTGTTACCATGGCAACCATTTCTCCTATCTTTCCTATGAAGTACAAGAGAAAAGTGTGCTTCAAAAAATTTCAAAATCAAACTGAGAATATACTTTTTAAAGAGCATCTAAAAAATAATTGATTATTAAATTTTAATCAAAATCTTTGGAGCGAAATTTGAGAAAATAAAAAAAAAAAAGTGAAAAAGTACATCAGAATAGTACTAGTACTTTTTGGCCGATTTTGTTCATAATCTTCGTGTTAGGTCCCAGGAGAGTGCCTAATTTAAATATAAAATTTCAACTTCCTAGCTCTTTTCGTTCTTAAGATATCTTGTTCGCAGACAGACACACCATGTCGCGAAAACCACTTTTTTTGATTCAGGGACCTCAAAACTTGTATATCTATCAAGATCTCGACATCGAATTTTTGACATGAATCCAATCCCAGCTAGCAGAACCTCGTCAAAATGACGTCCGAAATTGGTCATAACTGGTCAAAAGACGTCAAATGACTAATTAAAACCTAAAATAAAACGTCTTTTTTGTAACGTCTTTAAAACGTGCAAAATATCACATTATAAAGACGTACCGATCAGGTACCGATCACGACACTTATTATTACTTTCTCTTACCTCCATATTTTTATTTTAATACGCATGCGCACACATTTCGCGCATGCACATGCATTTCGTGCATGCGCAACTGTTAGCACACACAGGGCCGATAGTATAACGCTCGGTCAAGTCAACTTTTGAACGCCGGTCAAGGGAACCTCGGTCAACATTTGACCGCAGTCAAATCTAGTTCCGTAGTATAAAAAAAAATGAACTCCGGTCCCATGACCGAAGCTCATACCATTGACAAACTGGCCTGTTGCTAACTTCATATTTATTTTGAATGCATTTTTATGATTTTTGAGTTGCTGTCAGCTTGCTGTTTTAAAATTATTGCTAAGATGGCCAAATTTAAACATCAGTAAAGGGGCATATAAAAATATATATATAAATAAATAAATAAATCGAAACACCAATGACCAGGGGGGGGGGGGTCTTGATTAAAAATTAGTTATATATGGAGCAACAAAAATTTCCAGAGAACGCAAAAATATTGTAATATTTTTTTTTTTTAATTTCAACAAAAAAACAATTTACAAATATAATACAAAAAAAATGGTATTATTTTATTTTGGCATCTTTCTCATTTGAGTGAATTTTTTTTAGTAGATTGCTGTCAAAAAACACGTTTAGCCACCTCAATTCTAGCCTATTATCTATCAATTATAGTTTATAATATATATTCCGTCAAATCCGATTTGTCGACTCCTCCCAATCAAGCAATCATATCAAACATAATAGTAGACACGATTACAAATATATTATTTTATTCGAATAACTTTTCTTTTTAAAAAAAAAAAAAAAAAAAAATAGAAAAAGGCCTGAGGACTAAAGCTTTTTGCTAAAAAATAAATAATATATATAATAATATTATTTTTTATTTATTAATATTTATTCCCTTATTATTAATATAAAATTTATTATTATTATTTTGTGAATATTTATATAATTTTAAAATTTTACCAACATTACTATTATTTATACTTTAAATTAAAATATATTGTCAATTTTATAATAAACTGTATTTTTACTTTGTTTGGTATTTATATTTTTGAATAATGTTTTAGGTTATGTATTTAAAAATACGTGATCACATATGGCCAGCTGTCAAAATTGGCTATTTGAACTCCGGTCAAAAATTTGACTGGCCGAATTCGGCCGGTCAAGTTGAACCTCGGTCAAAGCTGATTTGACTGGCGGTCAAGTTTTATACTACGCAATTCTCGGTCAAATCGCCTGTTGACCGAGGTTCAAACTTTGAACTAGCTTTATACTATCGGCCCACAAAGGATCGTACCGGTTCAGTTAGTGACAGTCTATTTTCTATGGTGGCAGTTAATCAAGTCATGTCTTTTATTGCTGTTGAATTTATTCCTGTAATGGCTATAGTCTGTAACATTGTCTTTTATATAATAGTGTATAGAAAATCGCGTTTTTACAAAAGTATTAAAATAAAATATCGATATAGGTACTAATTAAAATTAAAAATTGAATAATTAAATCTCTCAATTATTATTTTATAATTAGTCATATATATATTAAATTTCAACTTTCCTATTTTTGTCATTTATATGGATAGAGAAGAGATGTATTTAACTGTTATTTGCTAAAATAATGTGTTTTATAATTATATTATTAATACAATTTAATTTTATATGTGAGTTTGTTTCTCATTTTATTTATCCATCAGATTATAAAAAGGTCAAAAAAAAGTCACGGAATCACGTTTTTTTGACGTTTCAAAATGTCGTCATCGGTCTGTGACATTAGTCCGTGATTTTTAGGTCATTTTGTCGTCAAACATAACGTCATTTCTGGTCATCTCTGACCAGTTTCCGACGTCATTTTGACGGGTCTCTGCTAGCTGGGATACTTTCTTTCTCTAAATATTAACATTTATAGAGGTAAGAGAAAGTAAAAATAATATAAAGATAGTCTGTCTGTTTGTAAACCATAGATTCCGAAACAACTTGACAGATAATAGGTAGATATTTTCCGGTGGTGGTTTGAGGCTATCAATATTTCAGATTAGGGGTAGAAACCCCTCATTTAAGGGATTCACAAAAAGAATTTTCCCATTGCAAAGCATTTCGTCTAATTTCTCCGGTTCGAGGCGGGCGGCGCTTATAAAGAAATTGTAAATACAATTATTTATTTATTTCCTTAATTCCACTAGGCCGCTACCGTCAGTAGCCATTTGTAGATGAAGGTACTGCTGCTGTGGTCACCCAACCAACACTACAGTTAACCCATTCCATAACATTCTAGAAAGCTTACTCATTTACATCGGAATTAATTAGTGCATGGCGAAAATATAAAAATTATGAAGGGTCTTATTTAATTGTTATCAAATCCGCTAATCGGTTTGTTAACCTTTAGATTGATGTAATAATATTCAATATATAAATAACAAATATTTGTTGTGGACAGGGCCGCAGACAGGGAGGGGGAGCCTTAAAATTCTAATAAAAAATAATTTTCATGGTTAAAATTTCAATAAAAAAAATCATTTTCTTGAAATTTTTCCCTGAGGGGCCCGGGCCCTTTAAGCTCAAATCTTAAAATTTCAATAAAAAAATCATTTTCTTTTTACCTGGAGGGGTCCGGACTTGCTCAAATCAAATGAAAAATTTCAAGAAAATGATTTTTTTTTTATTGAAATTTTAAAATTTCATTTTTATTTGAATAAACATTGTAAGCTATGTATAATTGTTTCAGTGACGGCGCTAGCTTATTCTCAGTGGGGGGGCAGGAGTGGGGCAAACTTATCAACAGGGGGGGGCAGTCAATAAATATATAGGCTACATCAACAGAGAAACAAAAAATCTGGTGTGACTCGTGGCACCAGATTTTTTGTGTGACCTTAGGAACCGACAGAAGTTTCGGATTCGGCCAGTTTCGACCAAATTTCAGCCGAAACTTCGTCTTCCCCGAAACCTGAGTTTGAAAAGATGGGATTATGCTCGTATACTAAAAAAAACAAACGTCGAGTGAAATTCGCACTTGAAAAAAAAGGTCAATTGATTTTCGCAAGAGGGAAAAATGGAAATTTTACTAAAAATAAAAGATGAATTTTGTATAGGAAATTTTAAGAAAAAGTTTAAAACAAGTTTCGATTTCGGTCGAAACTAAAATTGAAGCCAAAATTCGGATTCGGCTGAAAATCTTGTTTCGGTTGGACTCTAGTGGACAATGGCGTATATTTAGTTTCCAACAGTATGGAACATTAGAATTCAAGATGTAAATTTAATAAATATGATAAAATGTTACTCTGGCAACCATTGCTCCTATCTTTCCTATAAAGTACAAGAGTAAAGTGTGTTTCAAAAGATTCCAAGGGTAATGAGGATCTAAAAAATGTCACACCACCAGCCGTACAGGGAAATATTTTCACTTTTGGTTGGCAGGCTTCCTATCTCCTGAGCAGGGCCGCAGACAGACTTGACGGGCCCCGGGGCCACTTACTAATACGGCCCCCCCTCCCCCACAAAAATTAAAAAAAAAAAAATTTAGAACTTAGGTAAAAGGCTATTGTGGCCTTCATGCCAACAATTTTTTACACAGTTTTTGACACAACCATTGGAAAAAAAAAGAGTTACAATAATTTATCGAGGCCCGACCCGGACAGAGGTTTTCCGGGGGAATCTGGGGGTATGGAAAATTTTTGAAAATTAGCCACTGAAATCTGCGTTTTTAGCTATCCTGAATCGTGAAAAGATGATTGAAACTTGATTTAAAGGGCCCGGGGCCCCTGAGAAAAAAAAATTTCAGGAAAATTATTTTTTCTAATTTAAATTTTAAGATTTGAGCTTAAAGGGCCCGGACCCTCTGAGAGAAAAAATTTCAAGAAAATTTTTTTTCTAATTTAAATTTTAAGATTTGAGCTTAAAGGGCCCGGGCCCTCTGAGGGAAAAAATTTCAAGAAAATGTTTTTTTCTAATTGAAATTTTAAGATAAATATTGAGCTTTAAGGGCCCGGGCCCTCTGAGGGAAAAAATTTCAAGAAATGATTTTTTTTAATTGAAATTTTAACCATGAAAATTAATTTTTATTAGAATTTTTAGGTTGGAGCGCAATGGGCCCGGGCCCCCTCGGAGGACCCGGGCCCCGGGGATATAGCCCCCTGCCCCCCCCCCCCTGTCTGCGGCCCTGCTCCTGAGAAATATAAAAGCCCAGAAATTTTTTCTGAAAGATATTGGCTATGCGCAGAATTTCTCAAAATCAGTATCAATTTCTTCTGACTCACTTGAGCTTGATTCATAGCTGGTGGATTTACATTTGTACTCGAAGTAGAAAATTTTTTTTTAGATTGGGGCTTAATAAAGTTTTTTTTTTAATTTAGGTCTTTTTCGGCATCGAAGGCCATTTAGACCCCGTCTCTATTTATTTCAATTCGATTGGTAAAGTTATCGGATATTTTTTTTCTTTTCGATGACATTTTACTGGCACAAAAGAAAGATATTTACTTGACAAAAACTTGAGACTAACCAGAGAGTAACTAAATTTATTTATTAAAATAAAGAATTTAAAAAAATAATCTTTCTTTTTTACATTGAAATAAAAAGCTTAAAACTTAAATTACATTTTTTTAAGGAAAAGTGAATAATTTTAGAAATTTTTTTATTTTGTTTTCGAGCTGATTGGGGGGCATCCAGGGGGGCAGAGATCCTTGCCGGGGGGGCGCATGCCCCCCTAGCCCCCCGTAGCGCCGTCACTGAATTGTTTCAAAAATTGTGTTAAAAACTGTGTAAAAAATTGTTGGCATAAAGACCTCAATAGCCTTTTACATATTAAAAAAAAACTTTAAGGTTGGGTGGACTTAAATAAGAATGCCTGGACCCCAAATAAATATATATTATTAAATAACGGCTATCGTAAAAGTCTTAAATGGCCTAAGTTGCCGAAAAGACTGTGTGAATGTGTGTGAATGTGAGTGTGTGTGAATGAGAAAAAAGTGTAAGTGTTAAAAAAAAAAAAGGTGGGTGGGGAGGGCCGTATTATGAAGTAGCCCCGAGGCCCGTCAATTCTGTTTGCGGCCCTGGTTGTGGATTACAGAGTCCGAACTTAATACGGCTCGGGTTCGAATCCAGCATGGCGCAAATAATTCAAACATTTGCCGAAGTCTCCTCTTAGGGCAGGAAAGTGAAAGAAAATCTCACCCTACAGACACAAAGAGCCTAAATGACTTAAAAATGAGGATTAAAATCCATCCATCCATAGCTCTAAAAGCTTTCTGCAGCCGAGAGGGCCAATTAAAAAAAAGAAAAAAAACAATAAATAAAAAAAATAGGGCAGACTCGAAAATCAGAAAAGGATAAAGGAAATAAAAAGTGTGTCATTGTGGGAATAAATCCAAAGCCTACGCTTTGCAAATTTAATTATAAGAATTTGCATCATTTTCTTTGAAAATTTCAAAATTAAAATATTCAAACACGTCCCCCACCCTCCCTCTCTTTTTATATCCTCTTTCCCCCCCCCCCCCCCCCCAAGTCAAAACTTATAATAAACAACTCACAAAGATTCAAAAAAAAACTTTTACCAATGACAATTAAAAAAAAATTATATAGGTCTACCTATCAAAAAATCAAATACGTATATTTAAATTGGAGAGATATATCAAATTTCAAAGAGATGACAGATTAATAGACATCTTCATTTAGAAACAAGAGTATTTTCATTTCAAGTTTGTATGTTGACTAGTTTAACAAATGATAATGAAAGACTTGATGTTTAAAAACAAGAAAAACAAAGGAGTTTTGCCAATAATTTGGGTGTTTGGCGAAGAAATGACAGGAGACTGACTGATGGGAGCGTAAAGATTATATAAGGGCGATGCGTTGGGCAAGAGCCTGGGCGGAGGGCGTGGGCTGCCCTGAGCTTTCTCAACGTGCAGGTCCAGGCAGCCTTGTAAGGCCAGCTGACGTCACAGTCAGCTGGAAGTGGGCGCCTGGCCTGCCTGCTCTGGGTTAGCTTGACGGCTTGACGACACCAAGGTGGTGTAAAAAGCCGACAGGGCATTTAATTCTCCGTCACTTGGTCTCAATGCATTCAAGTTTCCAACACTCTTAGCCCACTCTTTGGCCTCCTGGCTATCTACTTTTAAAATCAAAAGACACAATTAATAGGAGATGCGCTGTTTATTTATTTAAAACCATATTTGTTTAATTATAAATTAATATTCTTTTATTATTTCTATCAAATATTAAGTCAGTTCGGGATTAAAAAGGCGAAGAAAGAAGAAAAAAAAAAGATTTCTTTTTTTAGGATGCTCGTGGCTACGGACAGTAGGGCAACTGGGTGGGGGCGAAAGGGGACACTCGCCCCCATCCCCGCTCCAGGCCCTCGATACCGACATCGGCGCCCTAGGACATAAGATATAGCCCATGGATGGTGATTTTATCATATTCTTTCCATAGATTGTCTAAAAAAATTGATAGTTTTCTTTTAAAATTATATTACAACTTGAATTCTACTATTTAAAATGAATTTATCTATATATCGCTCCATTAGAATAACAAGGTTCTAACTGCACCAACACTAGTTTTGAGAAAAATGAAGTCAAAGATTGTAATAGCTGTAGTACGTTAAATATAACAGTTTTCGTCCCAAATTTTTTTAAATAAGTTGTTTACATTAAAGTTATTATTTTCCAATGTTTGGATGATAAAAAAACATTATCATTGATTTAAAAAAAATAATAGCATTTTGCAGATAGAACTTTGTTATTCTGTAAATGAGCATTTTCAGAATAACTTAGTTCTAACTGCACATTTGGGGGGCCGCAAAAAACAAAATTTTTTAATTTCTTTCGGCCGAACCTTGTAAAAGTTGCCTTTTGGCTAGAAAATGATAATGGCAAAGTTTTAGCTAAATTGGATATCGTTAACCCGTGCCTCAACGGGGTTAAAATTTTGAAAAAGTGCGATTTTATGTAAAAATTCATAGTTTTTACTTCATAAAATGAAAACCAATTGTCGTAGAAAACTGATTCTTGTCTCATTTCGTAGCAAATTTAATTTTCCTGAAGTTTTATCGTAACGATTTTTTTCGTTAAAATCTATAGTATTAATGATATTTTGAAAAATAAGTGGAAAATCACAATACAGACCATTCGATATAACTTTTTTCCGGAAAAATATTCGAAAGGAATGAAATTTATACAGGTTATTTGGGGGTACTCTAGGATACCTATCCTAGATTATTAACCTCGAGGGCCCTCAGTGAGGGGGGGGGTGAGTGGAGGGTGACAAAGACCTCAAAAATTTGAGAATTAGATTTTTCGCTTATATCTCGTAAACTAATCTTATTTTGCGAACCATAGCACCATGCAAAGTTGTAGAGCATTAAATTTACTAAAATATGGTACACTAAACGAATTCGTAGACTCAATACTGACCGAGGTACGGCCGGTCAAAGTTAGACGAATTTTCTCAAAATGTAAAAAATGTCCGAAAAAACGAATAGTCCTGAGGATATCCACTTTTTACCTAGAAAGTATTCCAAAGTAAATTAAATTTTTAACAAGTTATTTGTCTATTCTAAGTCTTAGACTTCGTGACTTTGTCCTAACTTGGAGAGGGGCAGGAGAGGAAAACACCTCAAAGATTTTAAACTGTTTTCAGTTTTTCGCATAACATGTTATATATCTATAACTAACTAATTTAGACCAAATGTTATATTTCAGGAAAATTTATCAAACTTTGACCGGCCGTACCTCGGTCAGTATTGAGTCTACGAATTCGTTTAGTGTACCATATTTTAGTAAATTTAATACACTACAACTTTATCTTGGACTATGGTAATCAAAATATGCTTAGTTTACGATATATATGCGAAAAACTGAAAAAAGTTCAAAATGTTCCCGTTCAACCTGAAAATGTTTCTGGCCACAATGCACAATACACCTTCTTGGTTACAGTAAAATATGCCGTAAGATTGTATATGTTTAGTTTTCTTAAATAAAATAGGCTGCTGATATCTGCATGAGGGGGTCATGATGACAGTTAGAACCATGTTAACCCAAAACAAACTTGCTGTTAATGTCAGATAGAACCTTGTTATTCTGGCTAGTTCCCTTATTTTCCAACATATCGCATCCTAAGTCAGTTCCCTGAATAGATATACTAAAGAGATATTCATTAATGATGTAAACTCAATTTCGCCAAAAATGTCAGTTAGAACCTTGTTATTCTAATGGAGCGATATATAAAAATTATAAATAAAAATACTATATACACGGCTTTTTACCGAGGAGGGAGGCTGGACAATCTGATTAAGTGATTGTTTTTTATTGTAACTTTAATTGTTTTTATTTTTATCGTTATTTTTGTTTGTTTTTTTTTCTTTTTTTTTCTTCATTGTGAAATATTTTTGTTATTCTTAAACATACAGTAGTATTATAGAATGTATAATTTACTGTTAATTATTTTCCCTATAATTGGAAATTTATTTCTGTTGAGAATCTTATATCACTAAATAAATAAAATAAATAAATAAATCTCCGGTTTTTCCCCGAAATTTCCGGCTTTTTCTCATTTGTTGTAATACAACTCGGGTTCAAATCCCACTTGCCGTGAAAATTTTCAAACATTGCCAAAGTGTCCTCCGTCTGGAGTTAATCTCTATTGAGAGATAGGAAAAAATAAAAATAAATAAAAATGTACAAACATCATTAGTTGAGTTTGATAAATTGAGGCTTTTGTTCTTATTAGAAAATGGAAGATTATTCCTAAATGCGGACTTTTCAAAGATTCCTGTTGGAAAATAGAAAAACAAGCCGAGAATGGGGAGGGGTCTGTTAAGCAATGCCAAAACAAAGCACGGCTGAATTTCAGTTGGGTAGCCCCGAAAACCAAAACTTTGTTGTGTAAAAATGTATATCCTCCCCCCCTGGAGTTGCCAATTTATCTGCCCAAAAGAATAAAAATTGAATTTTTAAACTATTTTCTGAACGTTGGTATTGGTTTTTATTCAGTTCTCAAAAATCTTTTTTAATTAAAGTATGTTGCGTTTTACAAACACGATCTGTTTTGGCTTAACCGGCCATCTTCAGAAATCATAATTAAAAACAATCAATATACCATTAAAACCACGGAGAAGAAAATTGTACGTTTCGCAAAAACTTAACTACAACATCCAAAAAATAAGCTACAAAAATTTAATTTTATTATTACTACATCCACTACCACATTAATAAAATAAATTTTTAAACCAATTAATCAATTCTAAGTTGAAGTAGCTCAATTCAATTGGTGTACGAGAAATTTTTAACAAAAAAACGAATAGAATTAATCCGCCTTTGAAATATTAACGTTCAATAAGAACTTTCCCGGATTTTATTTTTTTGTTTCTAATCTAAACACAACTATGCATGCGTTTATAACGAGAGTAGGAGTTGCACTCTCACCTTTTCTTTTATGAGCTAAATCAAGGATATTTTAAAGTTATAAGAATATAATATATAAAGAAAATATGAAAATAAAATGAGAGAAGGGGGAAAATAAGTTGATTGAAATATAGGCAATAATTAATTTATTTATTTTTTTAATATATAAAAACACTCACACTTTTTTTTTCCCATTCATACACACATTCACACAGTCTTTTCGGCAACTTATGTATGCCATATAAGACTTTATAACTGTTATTATGAAAATATATATGTTGGGGTCCAGGCATTCTTAAGGCAACAATTTAAACTAATAAAGAATGATTTGTTAAAGGTATAAAAAATTTGTCTAATCTTGTGTAGTTACACTTATAGAGAAGGGGGGGGGGAGACTAGTATGGTAAACTATTAGAGCACCAAAATTGGGTGAGACCGTGAATAAAAAAAAAAATTCACTTTCTTGCCATTGCGGAAGACTTAAATTAAAATATCTCTCATGAAATATTTTCAATTATTCAAATAAATAAATAAATTAGACGCCAAATAAACAAAATAATCTACAAGTACAAGTCTAAAGTGTGCTTCAAAAGATTTCAAGGTCAAATGAGAATGTACATTTTAAAGAGGATCTAAAAAATAATTAATTTATGAATTTTAATCAAAATCGTTAAATCGTATTTTGAGAAAATCGAAAAAAAAACTAAAAAAGTACGATTTTGTTTAAAAGCTTATTTTCACACACAGACCAAGTTGCGAAAACCAATTTTTTGGCAGCCCCCCCCCCCCCGGCACCCCCCTTATTACGCCCATGACTATATAAGCCTATATAAGAGTATATCTGAGTAGTCCAAATATATAAATATATAAATTCACAAAAAAGTTCTTTTTAGGCGGGTGTGGGGAGAGAGGACGCTGAAGTATACTGAATGAGACTTAAAAAGCTTCTCTAACAAAAGCTACCAAAATTTTCTTTTGTTAAAAATTTATTTTTTTCGCACAAATTAAATATTAATTTTCAACTAGTTTATATAATCTGAATAAATAACAAAAATATAAATTCCGGCCAAGGCTTGGGAATTATATTTTTTATATTTATTTGGTGATTTGTTAATTAAATATGGCCGACCTTGACTCCATGTTCTAATTTTACTCTTTACTGAAAAAAAAAGTTGGATAAATTAATTAATAAGGAAGGTTTGTTTTCTTTTTTTACTTTTGAACAAATAAATAAAGCTAAGAAGTAAATGATTCATTTTCAAGGTGAATTATAAATGCTTATCCATCATTCATTGAAGAAATTTCCGCTTAAAAATTAATTCCTACTCAATTTTTCTTTCATTGTTTATTTATTTATTTTTTATTTTTAAGTGAAAAATGAGCACTTAAACACTTAATTTTTTTTTTTCGTTTTACACAAACTTAGCCTTCAAAAAGTTTTTTTTTTTTACACGAAATTTGTTTCTTCTTTGCATTAAAGTCTCGAGGCGATATTTTAGAAGCTTGGTGACTTTGGGTTTTTTTAAATATATTTTGGGGATCCAATTAATAGAGGGAATAAAAGAAAATTATTATTATTTCAGAATTTGGCTCAAATTAATTATTTATCTTAAAAATCCATCATCTTCGATAACCTTTAATCAACTCTATTACTACGCGGGCCATTTTATGCAACTGGCAAGAATTCACGCGGGCTACATCACATTTATAAATTAAATGAATTTAATGGTAATAATTATAAATGGTAATTTTGACGTAAAATATTGACCTGCTTTCATATTATTTCAGGGCGGTATAATTTTATAATAATGCCAGGGGGCCTGGAAACAAAGTAGAGCTTCTGCCACCAAAATCGTTGCAGTGAAGCAAGGCGGAAACTCGTATGGGTGGCTCCAAAAAACGTTCGCCGGTTGCCCCCGGTATAAATAATTTAATATATTTATAACCCCTAAATGAATGGTCTGGGGGTAAAATAAATTCTCGCCCTCACGGCTGACGTTTCGGCCCGAGGTCTAGGCCATCTTCAGAGCCGACTGGCAATAATCAAAATGTATGGAAGGAAATTTGTAAATCATTCAGCATGTGATCACTGTTTTACAAACCACACATTTTGATTATTGTCAGCCGGCTCTGAAGATGGCCTAGATCTCGGGCCGAAACGTCAGTCGTGAAGGCGAGAATTTAAATAAAAGAAAATTTGGCTGCAATCGTTTTGTTATTTTTCTGATTCCATCACTATTTAACCTTACAGCTAGAGTTTTTCATCAAATAAGCTTTATCGAATATCAATTACACATGTAGTCCAAGGAGTAAAGATAGGCATACTCAAAAAAATTTAATTTATTAAAAAAATATATTTTTTTAATGTGTGAAAATGTGAAAAGAATCTACGTAAGAGGGAGTGAATTGTTATTATGCAATTCGAAATCAAGTCAGGTTTAAAGATTATAGAAGTGACCGAAGGTAAACAAAACAATAAATAAGGAAACTTTTGCTTGAGATAATCAAGTAATCTGGACCAAAAGATTGCTAAGTCCAACGGGGAATTTTGTCTTTGAAGTATAATAACAGTTGGTATAATTATAATATCCACAACAAACAAATGAAAATTTTAAAAATCAAATGATTGGGTTCCTTGCACTACAAGATTCAAAAATAATAAGCCATCGTGCGATTTGACACGGTTCTAGAGTGCGCCTAGCTGAAGGATACAATAATTTTTCTTACGGTTGTTAGTAATCAATCCAGCCTTGAATTCATCAGAATCTATCACCAGTTAAGAGTGTAAAACATAGGGATTAATTATTATTTTAACATTTCAAATTAACCGTTAAGTATGTAAATGGGTTAATTCTGAATAAATTAAATTATTTGTCTTAATTTATAGAATCATTTCCAATGAACAAATCGATTGTATAAAAAAAGTAACAAAAAAAACTTTGTTCGTTATATAAGCATAGTTAAGATTCAAAAATAAATAGTACATTATTAGTATATCAATATACAGTATAACGGTTGTATTATTATTTTCAAGCTTTTTTTTTAGTATAAAATTAAAAGGATATTAAATTATAAATTAATTTAAACTTCGCTTGAAAGGTAATTGATTAGTATTGCAATTTACTATTTTTCATTATTTATTATAATACCCCTTGCCAGGGGGCTACGCCTTCGGCGAGCAATTGCCAATTGTTTTAAATAGTTGCACAATTGTCTCGCTCGGGCCCTCCATCAAATCATTTTTTGTACTAATGATGATCAGGCCTGATGCCGGTCGAAATATCTGCCAATTAAAGATGATGTGAGGGGAGTCCATCAAATGCTGGCTTTTATCCATATACGTGTGATCCAGCGAAAAATTGTAATTTAAAGTTTTAAATTTCCCTCTATGACTCCACTTACTTTTAGCGAATCGAGCCTTGAGGTTAGTCAACCAAACCAATATTTTTAAAATAAATAAATCGTCTTTTTTTTTTGAATGGGAAAGTTACATTTAAGACAACACTTCAGGCGGCTAAGCATTTTGGTTGCCTAAGCGCAAGGCTCCACTCTCAAGAACATCAAGCTCTTGTGGCGCCTACTGTACATGTACCAAATGAATTGATCTAATAAATGGAAAAACAAAAAATTCGACGGTACAATATGGTGGTTAAAAACATTATTTCTTTTTAATTTTAGATCCTATAATTTTGTTGCCGTTAAGGGAAATTAGAAAAAAAATTTACAAAAAATGACCCTAACTTGAACTTCAAGCAAAATAAAATTATTCATTATTAAAATATCAAAATCATTTAAGCCTAACTGAATAAAGATCCAATCTCTACAGATTATAAATTTAAAAATTGTTTTATCTTAATTTATATCTTGGATATCTTTTTAATCTTAAAAAAAAGAAACTCTTTCCAAAGTTAATAAAAAAAAAAACAAGTTTGTTTTTGTTAAGAATACTTTATCGCCTTATAGTTAGTTGCCCATTGCAACACATCTAGTTTTGGTACCAAAAAGTTGTCGTTTTCTCATTAATGTGCTTGTATGTGTGTTGGCCAAAATGGCTTAATCTCAAAAGACTAATGATTAAATTTATGTTGTTTTTCTAAATGTCCATTTGAAAATAAAGACGGAATTTTAAATGAAGAATATCATTAAAGCTTTTTAAACCAAATAAAAACAGAATTAAGATAAAGAAATGGAGGCGGAGCCATAGTCGTAGTTTTTATACAAAAAGGGTCATATAAGAAATCCAACGGGAAAAAATAAGGACTTCTCAATTATTATTATGGAAGTATTTAATTATAGACTACATTTGTATTAATTATTTATTACAAATATAAATATTGTACAGTGAGGGTCAATATTAAGTCTCACCCATGCGTTTTCAAATTGTGATTATTTCATTGTTTTTATAAAAAAAAAATGAAAATCTTTATTGAAAATTTTCTAGGTTTGAACCATGAAAGTTTCTATTAAAAAATATAAAATATTAAAAAAAAAATGAAATAAACACAAGTAGAAAATACATGGGTGGGACCAGGGCCGGATCTAGGAGAGGGGGCAGTGGGTGCGTGAGCCCCGGGCGGCAGATATCAGGGGACGGCAATTAAAGAAAGATTTACTAAAAAAAAAAAAGGTAAAATGATATGAGTTTTGTATAGAAAATTTTAAGGAGGGGGCGGAAAATTAAATTTTGCCCCCACTAAAAAATCTCCTAGTTCCGGCCCTGGGTGGGACTTAATATTGTCCCTTACTGTACAACGTTTCGATTGCTTATTCTGCAGTCGTTTTCAAGTACTGTGTACACTTGCTCTGGAAAATTGTTCATTTGAGTCGGATAACTGCAAAATTGTTCACTCGAATCGGTGCAAGTGGACAGAACTTGAAAACGACTGCAGAATAAGCAATCGAAACGTTGTACATTATTTATATTTTGAGTAAATAATTAATACAAAATGTGGATTATAATTAAAAACTCCTTAAGTGGTGTTGCTGAAGTTGGTATTTATGAAAAGAAAAACGCTAAATTTTCAGCAAATTTTTTATTAGTTTTCAAGGTGATATTTCCAAATATTTCGGAGATCTATCGTAAAATTATTTTACAAATTTTACAAGTAATTAATAATTGCTGAACGTATATGATGGTGGCTTCAAAGCGATTTAAATGTAAAGGGCATACGTGGTGAAAGAGGTGAAATTCACTGAAGAAGGAGTGCCGATAGGTCTCCGAAATATTTGGAAATATCACCTTGAAAACTAATAAAAAATTTACTGAAAATTTAGCGTTTTTCTTTTCATATATAATTAAAAACTCCCTAATAATAGTAATACAAACCACAAAAGCTTTAATAAACATATTCGTGATAAATTTAACCTAAAACATCTGAATTACTTCACTAGAATATGAGAATTGAATAGTGTGGAGGAAAATGTAAATGTTAGCCCGAATTTGGGCCTCTGCTCTAAGGTTTCCTTCGAAAAGGGAAGCGACACTTTTGCAGCCCTAATTATGCTGTTGGAGCTGCCATAGCCGTCAGTAATCAAGCTGTAAAAGGGGATCTGTGCTCTTTTAGTTATTGCAGCAACTATTAATAATAAGCTGACTATGTAAATATCTCATCCTTAAAATTCTTCAATGTTGAAGTTTAAAGAAAAAGTTTCACTGTGCCTGAGTAGTTTATAATTAAGACTTCAAAAAGGGTTTTATCTGAAACTAGCAGCATCCGAATTATCAAAGATTCAAAAATAAAAAATAATATACACAATATAAAATATCAATAGTAATTGTTATACATAATTCGCATTATTGCACTTACAAAGTAAACTTTTTAACGACTTCTTTTTAAGACGTGAAGAAAACATAAATATCGTTTGTAAACGTTGAAAAGGATTGATATTTTATTGCATCAACTATCCTCTTATCCTATGTTATTCGTTTATACCTTTAAAGAATTTATTTCCTATTTATGTTTCTATTTATCTCTATGGATCTCTTTCGAACTTGATTTAAATTTTGCTTGTATTGACAGGCTTCCCTAAGTTAATGTTCCCCTCATTGTCTCCAATCTAACTCAAGACTTTACTTAAGCCCTTAAAGAAACATAGAAAACAAACAATTCCTCATTATGTTGTCTTAGACATTCAGGATTCTCTCCTCTGTTATTTAAAAAAAAAGATTTTTTTGATCATGAATATTTCAATCAGATAATTTAAAAAGAAGATTCATTAGATATGCGAATAGAATAGCCCTTTCACTTGAGGAATGTGCCAAAAGTATATTCGCTGTCTGCGTTAACCTTTGGCGAGGCGCCCCGCTAATTCGGAGACATCCGTTGACGAATGGTTGCCGATTTCAGTCTAGAGAGTTGAATGCTCGGCTCGTCAGCCTTATTTATAGGTGTGCATACAACTTCAGCTTCAACTTCGGGTTGAGAGCTTCAGGCTTTTGAGACCCACACAAACATGCTGTGTGACGTCACGTTCATGATTCACGGCTCCGTTGCAGTCGACTCTTTTGGCATTTGCCTTCTGAATCGAATGAGTCCTCTATACATCTGAGTAGGAACGATCCCCCCCCTTCCTAAATGAGGACATTTAAAACATAAACACTAACGGAGTTGCAATTTTTTAAATTTACTTAAGATTTATTCAAATATTTTTTCACAAGATTTAAAGTATACACAAAAAAAAAATACATTTAATAAATCGTGGACTTTGAGTTCAATATTAAATAAAATTTCGCTAATTCATATAATAGAAATATAGGCGGCCTCAGGGTACGGGGGGAAACGCTTGTTTTCAGTCTGGAAAAATTTCGACGAGAACCCATGGATATAATTTGTTATCATTAGAAACATGAAGATATTCAGTCAAAAAGAACGACCCGTGGCCGAAAGGTTAGAAGAATTGACAAATGTCAAGATCGAAAACTTAAAAGCTAAGGGACGTGGGTTCGAACCCCAGGCGGTCCGATTAATATTTATTTATATCATTTTGCTACCAATTGGTTTAAATAAACTTGCCAGAACCCCAAAATATCATATTATTTTAATGCCTAGGCGTAGCCAGAAATTCTTGATGGGGGTTCAGGATGATTTCTCCCCCCCCCCGACTAATAGGGCAGTATAAGGCGTCTAATGAAATATATGACTAGCCACTCTGCCCGCCTTCGCTTCGCCCCGTGGACGCCCCTCGAGCTTGCTCGGGCCCGCCCCTTTCTTAAGTAAGTGCCGCAATTTTTCATTCAACTCGTAATGTATATCGTTTAAAGTCTATATAGCCTAAGAAGCCGAAGACTAAAAATAAAAAAAACGACAGACAATGCGCATGGGCGTAACTAGGGGGGTGCCCCCGTGGCCGATCCCCCAGAAAGCTCCCTGCCCCAAAAAAAAATTGAGAAAATATGGGGCTTTCCAGGCCCCTTGGAGGATAACTGGTCTCATGGTCCCCCCCCCCCCCCAGCGAGGATGGCTGGTCCCATGCCCCCCAGCCTAATTCTCTAGTTACGCCCATTACAATGCGAGTTAAATAAAAGTTAGAGAAAAGAAAGAATGGCAAAAACTGCCTAAAAAACAACTTTTGTTTTCCATGTTCATAATTTATGATTCTAGTCTTGTCTTGAGTGTATACACTATAGTGGCATAAGAGATTCAAATAGTTTAAACACTCAGCTAAATAATAATTCATCTCCTTTATATTCACGTATACAATAACTCAGTTTTTTTTCCTCACTAAGCAATTATTAAAATATTACTCTTTTTTACAAATCAGGTTATTTAAATAGAACAAAAAAAAAACTCATTTTGCTTATAAATGTAAATCGATATTAGCCTTGTGGAGGTGGAAAATAATAACTTTCTAAGTTTTTCCTTGTTGAAATTCTATTTTTTTGCTCTACGTAAATAAATAGTAATTTAATAATAAAAGATTAGAATTTAATAGCGAAAGAAATTACAGTATATTTATTCGTAATATTTAAATTAGTTTGTCTCTATTGCCAATTATATGATAACATAATTATAGATAACCCTCAGAAATGTATTCTCTAAGGCATCGGTTCCCAACCTTTTTTGATGTGCGGTCCACTTTTTCTGTAAAAAAAAAAAACGCTGAGGCCCACAGTATACAGGGTGCTTTAAAAAGGACTTTACAAATTTTAAAATTCATATAAATTTATACAGAGAACCTAGAGAGGTGATTGTAGTGTCAAAACTTGATGTGTTTCTCTACAATTGACACTACAATCACCTCTCTAGGTTCTCTGTATAAATTTACAAGAATTTTCAAAGTTGTAAAGCCCTTTTTGAAACACCCTGTATATGTTTATATATATTTTTTATCTTTAACGTCCGCGGCCCCTCAAGTGGGCCCACAGGTTGGGAACCGCTGCTCTAAGGAATTTGACGAAAACAGAAGAGGAATTCATCTATTAGGTGACTTGCCGTGGGCGATACCTTACTCCGCGCGCACAGGGAGCATGAAACCTGCCGCCGTGTCGCGCGGAGACGTAGCCATCTCCTAATGGCAAGGGGGGGATCCGCGTCCGCTAGGGTTTGTCTTATTGACCTGCCCCAGCGTCAGCCGTGGATGCAGCTCTGCAGGGATGACATAACCCCTAAGGATCTCCAGACGTGTAGGGTTCATGGGGCCCTTGTCAGGTGAGCGATTGCCCCTTTCAGGTCAGGGAGACCGGCAGGGCGCCTGAACAGGTAAAGAGCACACCCAGGTACCGCCATGCCTCTACGTACCCAATCGGCATCAATCGCTCGCCCGCCAAGCGCTCCACTATTGGTTCGTCTACCACCTTGACCTTTCTCGTTTTGCCAGACGGTATGACGGATAGGGACCTGCATTTGTCGGAATCTGAGGAACAAGCCAAAACCGTTCATTACGCGCTCCAGCGCAGAGATATTATGTTGCAGGCCCGTCTCCGTCTCGGCGATAAGCACAAGATCATCAGCAAATGCCAAGACCCCGACACGCTCGCCACCAAGAGTAAAACCCAAGACGAGGTCGGTATTAGCTAAGACCGCATCTACCACCAGATTGAAGAGGATGGGCGAAAGGGGATCACCCTGACGCACACCCTGCATCTGAGGGACTGCCTAGATCTCCGTCCCAGTACGTCAAAAGACGTCTGAGCCCCCTCCGTAGGTTCTCTCAAGGTATCGGACAAAGCGCTCGTGAAGTCCGACACTTACAGTAATATGCAACACTGCCTCGTGAGAGACAGTGTCAAACGCCATGAGATGTCCTAAAATGGCCATATCTCAAAAAGCGTTTTTTGCGTTGTGCCTCGTCGAGTACCGCGGCAAGAATTGACGCATTTTCGGCACAGTCAATCAGCGAAAAGCCTTTGTCGCTCATCAAAAGGGCAAGGAGTCGAATAGCCATGCGTGCGGCAAGGGATTTTATTTAAGTGTCTAATCAGGACACTCGCAACTGAAATAGGGCGGTATTGATTGGGACAGGATGGTTCAGGAACCTTGGGTATCAACACCGTACGAGAGAGGATAAAGCCAGGGAAGAGGATCAAGGATATAAAGGATATTGAGAACAATGGATTGAAGGAGCGGAGGAACCCGCCCAGTCACGTACCTGTAAATCATCCGGTCCAGCAGCAGACGCTGAAGGGACACGGTGGCGATTCGCACACTCGGCCAGCGACACAGCCCGATCGAGGAGAGGACGACTGCCCGACCCAATTGGTTTAGGATGTTGAGGTGAATTAGCCGGGAGTGGGGTACCGGGGGTTGAAAAAACCGGTCCCCAAAAGAAACCTGCTCCTCCAGGGAGAACCCGGAGTTGCACTTATAGCTCTCTGGATCCAGAACGTAGTGAGCGACACTGGATCTTTTACCCCAGACCATAGGGTTCGGAGTCCGGCATACTTCACGTATGCGCGCAGTTCTTCTCGAGGTTGTCTACGGGAGGATCAGGACGACGTGGTTTGGGGATATCTATTAGGTGTGGTGTTATTATAGTGCGGGAAAACCAACCTCAACCAGGCAATCAATGGCCTGCAAGAAGGCGACCCCGCCAAAGCAGCCTCAGCCGCATCCACCAACTCGGTGGTGCACCACCCCATAGACGGAATAAGATCGAAGATGATTGAATATACCCTCCGGGGTCCTGGGATTAGTTTGAAGCCCAGGATAGACAAGGAGCACTGGCTAGATGATATGGAAGTGGAGTGGAAGTGGGCATCGCGGAGGTCGAAGCCCCGGAGAGGGGTCGACTCACTGGAGAGCTGTGCTAATCGCACCCTCACCAGATCACGGTAGACCTGTCTCCGGCGCTGCGACCTGAGCGACCGGAGGCCACGCTCTGGGAAAAAGGGAAGCAGGTATTGATTTATGAAGCGTTCGCCGCCTCGATGGATCGCCTCCGCCTCCTTGTTGCCAGCCTACGAAGCTTCTCATCGGTCCACTTTCTTGGTCAACAGTAGGTACGACGATTGCCGCGTTAACAAGATCCTTATGCTTCCTGCCAACATGGG
>JAKCPI010024677.1:0-10724 GCA_023213315.1 Euborellia annulipes
CGCAATAATCAATATTCTAAATTAAATTTATCAATTCTATTCTGATTGTCTGAAGTCCATCTGTTTATCTCTATTGAATTACTAAATAGAATTAGATTATTGTTTATTATTATCAATTGGTTTATTTCATTATTTAGTCTTCCTAATTACAATTTATCCTTTTTTTTTTTGTTATCTTTTTTTTTATTTAAAAACAAAATCCATACATGAATGTTTAGATAGACGGGTTTTAGTTGTACTCTCATGTATGAAAGCACCTAGAATAAACAAAAAAGGATTTCACTAGAGGTCTATTAAAATAAACTAATTTAAAAACTCAAAAAATAATTAATATATATATAATTACGGAGTATCCATTACGCTTTATTTGAGGATGGATCTTCTTAAATTGATGGTCTGATGTCTGCTTGAACTTTCCATCCTGTTCAATCTGATATCTGTGTTTTTACATAAGAGAAGATTTTCCTGGTTTAAGAACCTAATTTTCTTACTTTATATCGATTAATTTAAATAAATTTTCTTTGGAGTACCTGGATCTGAACCCACACCCCTTGTGTTTTAAGGCTATTAATATTGACATTCCCACCTCCTAGTTCAATTCCTTCATGCTTAAAATTGAACATACACAGACAGACATACCATGTCGCGAAAACCACTTTTTTTGGATTCAGGGGACTTCAAAACGTGTAGCCTATATCCATCAAAATCTCGACATCGAATTTTTGACATGAAACCAATACTTCTCTCTCCGACTGAAACTTGTATTTCCTAAACAAAATTCATATCATTTTACCTTTTTTTTTTTTTTTTTTACTTTCCCCCTCTTGCGAATCTCATTTGACATTTTTTTTTTTAACTAAATATTTTTCGAGATCTATATATTTGAATAAGATAATAGTATTCAAAATACCTCGATTCCGGACTTAACTAGTCATAGATATATTTAACAAGATTGTGAGTGTTTCTTATTGATGAGGCCAAACATCCCATGGCCCCCAGGAATCGAACCCAGGATCTCCGCCTTTCCGGGGCATAGGCGTGCTATCCATTGCACCAGGCCACCGGACCCTCGACCTGCACCAATAAAACTCACTTCCCCCCTTTTTTTTTTGGAACAAAGTTCTTTAACGCGGTTTACGCAGTGTGAATTTAGAGAAAATATAACGTAACAAAAACGCGTTCCTAACAAAAATGCGTTTCCAGCGCCCGAGCGGCGGGGAGGAAGGCGAGATTAGCCAAAATCTTGGCGAGGCCACGCCCTCCTTCTCCTTCTCTTTATTTCCTACTATCCTTCTATCTACCGAAGGCGAGCAAGAGGCGCAGCTTCCTGGCTTCCCTTATATTATAATAAAAATTATATTCTGATTGAAGAAAAGGCGTGAGGAACTTCGTTCCTGACGGGGGTCCTACCCCACACGTTTGCTTTTTTTTGTGCGAGTCTCATCCCATTTTGTCAAACTCAGGTTTCGGCCAGCCAAAAGTTTCAGCCGAAACTGTATCCAAAACTTCGGTCGGTTCCTAATTTTGATTCTAAATTCATAAAAACATAATAAATTAATAATTTAATTTCTCCCACCAGTTTCATCTTTTATTTTGAACAATTATTATAAAATATGAGAAACACAAACAAACCAACCATTCATATTTATTTATTATTAAAATCATGATAATTGTTTATAATTTGACATCTAATATTATATTTTGAAATGAATGTAATATGAGTATAATTTGCTAGCCAAAAGAGAGAATGTAATCCATCTGACAAGTGATGGCACGTGACTGGCTCTAGGGATATGACATGCAGCTCTGACCTGTATGTATGTACAGAGAGCGAGTTCCATTTAGCATCCTCTCTCTTCTCTCTTTCTCTCTCTCTCTCTCTCTCCCACTATCTGAATAACAATGTCTCATAATTGGACCATGTTAAGCAAAACCCAAGGGACTTCTCTAAATACGCATATGCCCTCTCGCTCTCTCTAACCTTCTCTCACCTTTGCCCTTCAAAAAATTACTTTTTATAAATAATGGATTAAAGTTAAAAATTATAATTAATCAAATCCGTTTACCAAAAATTCATCTACGTCAAAATATTTATTTACGTATAGATGATTATTTAAAGCAGAAGTTAGCAAATTATTTAGGGGCTAATTTTTAAGGTTAATATATGTATTATTATTATATTCAATATTTGAAAAAAATTAATAGTTCATTTTTGGTAATTTTCCGCTTCTCTTGATATCCATTTAGAAGGATCCAGGCAAAAACACAAATAAAAATATTAATACTTTCTCTCATCTATATATATGATATGTTTATATATATTTATAGATTTATAGAGGAAGTATTGGTTTGTCAAAAATTCGATGTGGGGATTTTGATGGAAATTTTCAGATTAAAACACATTAAAATTGATTGTTTGAATACATGTTTTGAAGTTCCCTGAGTTCAAAAGTGTGTCCCGCAAAATGGTCGGTCTGTGTGTATGTGTGTCTGTGTACAATTTAAAGCATGAAGGAATTGATCTACGAGGCTGAAATTTCATATTTAAATTAGGCACCTTCCTGAGGCGTGAAAATAAGCTTTTAAACAAAATCGGTAAAAAAGAACAAGTGTTTTACTGTAGTACTTTTTAAGTTTTTTTTTCGATATTCTCAAAATTTACTCTAACGATTTTGATCAAAATTAAAAAATCAATTATTTTTTAGTTGGGCTACTCTTTAAATATAAATATTTTTACAAATTTTTATAAATTTTACATATTGAATTCTAATATATCGGCGGAAACTAAACATATGTCAACACAAAATTCTGGTGTGGCAAGTCCGTTACCCGGCTGAGTGGCATTTTATTGTGTTTCCTTATGCCAACTTTTTATCTTATCTTGGTTAAATATCAAAGGCTTTGCGATGGGCCGGCTTGATCCTTTTTTCGGACAAATCTTTTTCTAACGTTCAGTAGGCTTACCTATCCGCAAAGTATAATAATAATTCGATTTGTTTCTTAACTTTTTAAACTAATACTTTTTTTATAAAAAAAATTTATTTATTCATCATCTCTTTTAACAATTTTTTTTTTTTTTAAGTTTTCAATGCTCAAAATACAATTAACTTTTAAGGCGCGAGATCAAAATCTTTATTTTTTACTAAAACTATTTATTAAATATTTCATTCTAATTTGAATTTTTTTTTTTTTTAGGGCGCACTGTGTACTTCATCTTCGAGATTCTGCAAGGGTATTTTTCTTCGCACCAAAATATCTCTCAAGTCGAGTTTTCATTTGGTGAGTCAAAAATTTTTATTTTTATTTAAGGTTTTTTTTTCTGCATCGGAGGCCATTTTAGACACTGTCCAATTTATTTCAATTGAATGGTCGCCAATTCAATTGAAATACATTTCTGAGACTGACATCTTGCTCAACATGTACTTTATAGTAACATAAATTATTATTTTTAATTTTTTTCTTAATTCTTTATTCTACAGTATTTACTCATAATTTTTAATCTCAAATGGTTTTCATCTACTTTTAAAGTTCGCGGATTATTTCGAAATTTCTTAATTACCTTTCAGTGTCGTTAACCAAAATTTATTTAATTTATCCTAAATGGTATTGTAGAAGTTGACTCATTTAAAAAAAAACTAATTTAGAAGCAACCAGTGACATTTGTTTTATGAAACTTAAAATTTTATTTTAATTTTAAAAATCTCTAGAAAATTGAATTAGAAAAAATATTCGATTCCTTATAAAAAATTCGACCGCTATAAATTTAATATAAATTACACCGGAATTACTTATTCATTTTTAAACACAAGATATACACTGCACTTTTATATATAGGGCCTAATCAAAAAAATATTTAAGAGAGAAAAAATGTCAATTAAAAACTCTTGCAAGTTCATAATAGACTTGGAATTTCATGCTCGAAGACACCCGCTTGATATTATCATAAAGACAATTTCAAAATTACCTCAAACACCGACTCAAATTTTCTCCCTCAAAGATTTTCTCCCTTTCTTGCTTCATCAATAAATTATAAACAATTTTAACTTAGATTAAAATATCTCAATTCTTCCCCTCTTCATAATCTCTATACACTGTATATAATAAAAAAAGAATATAAAGAAAAAATATGGGGATTGACTTCCCCGAGACTTTCTCGTATATTCTTTTGGAATTACGTCTGGGTGTGTGTGTGAACACGATTGCTTAAAAACCAAAGCAGCTAGATCGATGAAATTTGGTATATGCTCCTTACACTAAAATTGTAGATTTCTATCAACTTTTGGAGTAAATACGTCACTTGGAAGTAGTACTTTACTTAAAAAGTTTTTTCAAAAATTTTGAAATTTTCAATTTTTTTGTTATATTATGATAAAATACTCTATTTTAAAAAGTTTTTATTCTTTGACATTTTTTCGAAAACTGAATAGTTTTTGAAATAATCACAGAAGAAATAGAAAATATTCGTTAATTTTGATAAAAAAAAAAAAATCATACAGGTGTCATTAAAAAAGGTTAAATATAAACAAATTCATTTGTTTCACAAATTCATTTGTTTATATTTACCCTTTTTTTAATGACACCTGTATGATTTTGTTTTGATTTTTTATCAAAATTAACGAATATTTTCTATTTCTTCTGTGATTATTTCAAAAACTATTCAGTTTTCGAAAAAATATCAAAGAATAAAAACTTTTAAAATAGAGTATTTTATCATAATATAACAAAAAAATTGAAAATTTCAAAATTTTTGAAAAAACTTTTTAAGTAAAGTACTACTTCCAAGTGACGTATTTACTCCAAAAGTTGATAGAAATCTACAATTTTAGTGTAAGGAGCATATACCAAATTTCATCGATCTAGCTGCTTTGGTTTTTAAGCGATCGTGTTTACACACACACACACACACACACACACACACACACACACAGACATAATGCCAAAAATGGTTTTTTTGGACTCAGGGAGGTCTAAAACGTGGAGAAACATCAAAATCTCGAAGTCGAATTTTTTTACGATTACATAACTTTCTCTATACGAGAAAGTAAAAAAAATAAAATAAAAATTAGCTTTTGAAAGGGAATTATAAAATTTTTCAAAAACGAACAGCTTTAGCTAAAAAGAGTTTGACACTTGGCGAGAAAGTAAAAGTAATTAAAATTATTAATTTGTATACATCAAAGAATAGTCTATTAATATGCAACATTGGTTATTTTCTATCTAGTTTTTTTATATTCACTCGGAATTGACGTTTCTGTCTTATTTTTCGATCCTTATCAAATCCTTGTCAAATGGAAGATGTTAATTACTTCTATTGAATATTAGGCTGGGATGAGTAGAGTAATGGGGTTGGGGAATAGTAACCAGCAAATTTTTAGCTCCACCTGACGTCCTTTTATTTGGCAGATATTTCGATGCGTAGAACACACATCATCTTCAGTGCCGCGAGGATATAGTAGGTGGGCTTAGTCTATTTATATCAAATGCCTTAGGGGCCTTATACATAGCGGAGGTGCCTTCTCTAAGCTGATGATTGAAAATTCTGCTATGGACACAGAACGGTCATCAGCTTAGAGAAGGCACCTCCGGCACTGAAGATGATGTGTGTTCTACGCATCGAAATATCTGCCAAATAAAAGGACGTCAGGTGGAGCTAAAAATTTGCTGGTTACTATTGTCCAATAGGGTGTCCCTCATTTTTCGATTTTTATTTTTTTTTGTTATACCCTCTATTTTTTTTACTTATATTATAAAACACTCGTAAATAAAATTTGACCCCATTTGGAGTTCATTTACCTCCCCCGACCGTCTTGGGCGGGATTTTGAAAATTTTTATTTTTTTGCGTATACGTTCTCATTTTGTTTATTATATTAAAAAATACCCACAAATCAAATTTTACGTCAATCGGAGTTCATTTAGCCCCCCCCGACCCTCCTGTGAAAAAATTTCGAAATTTTTTTTTCTCGGATGAGGTTATAATTTTGTTGATTCTATTAAAAAACACTCGCAAAATAAATTTTACATCATTGAAAGTTCATTAACCGCCCCCTACCCCCCTTGAAACATGCCCAGTTAGGTGAGAGAGTATTGGCGCGCTCCCGCGGCGACTTCCTATCTTTAATATGCAATTATTTAATTTTGTTGAAATAATTTGATTAGAAAATAATAAAACAAGAAATTAAATACCAATATTTAATTAAAAGTACAAAAAAGTAATAAATTTTGTTGATATTTCCTTTTTTTTTACAGTCGGGATAAAAATGCATCCTTTCTGCTCCAGCTCACAACGTTGAAGGAATGGTTTTTGGTCTCCCTCAACGATTATTATGAAAGTTTTCTATTAGCATTACAGCCCTTTCAGCTGTATCATTCACAGCTTTTAGAGAAAGAACTGGTCTTTTGACTTCTAAATCTGCCACGAGAGAGGATTCTCTTCAAAAAGAGTGTCGTTCTACCTTCAATGGAGAATATCTTTTTACAAAATCCTCTCGACTTTTCTTCTTTAAATTAATTACCATCTTCATTTTTGTTTGGACGTTAACTTCACCATCCAAAAGAGATATAATGATCACTTCGCTAGTTAAATTATATTAGGGAAAAATTTTCTAAAGGCTGCTTTAAAAATGATCGGAACCTTTCGTAATCTTGTAATGCTTTCAGAAAGCTAAAATCTTGAAAACTTGCCTTTACTGCCGAAATACATTGAATCCATAGCTTAACATACGTCGTTGTCATAAAGAAACAGATATCTGGTAGTCCTTGTTTGTCTGGGTTGCTCAATCTAACCCTAAATTGCCTCCAAATAATTTAACTAAAGAAGAGGTCTTTTTCTTTACTGGGTATATCGCTTTTGGATGATAAAATTGACAAACAAAAACGAAGATAAATAAGAAATTATACATGTAATATATAAGATATTATATACATCACCAGCGGTTAGGGCACACTGAATATAAATCAGTGGATTCGTGGTTCTACTCCGGGCGGCACCCTATCGTTTGTTGGATATTTGAATTAATAAATATTAAATTGTAAAAACGAAGATGGTAATTAATTTAAAGAAGAAAAGTCGAGAGGATTTTGTAAAAAGATATTCTCCATTGAAGGTAGAACGACACTCTTTTTGAAGAGAATCCTCTCTCGTGGCAGATTTAGAAGTCAAAAGACCAGTTCTTTCTCTAAAAGCTGTGAATGATACAGCTGAAAGGGCTGTAATGCTAATAGAAAACTTTCATAATAATCGTTGAGGGAGACCAAAAGCCAGCCACCCCTTCAACGTTGTGAGCAAGAGCAGAAAGGAGGCATTTTTATCCCGACTGTAAAAAAAAGGAAATATCAACAAAATTTATTACTTTTTTTGTACTTTTAAGTAAATATTGGTATTTAATTTCTTGTTTTATTATTTTCTAATCAAATTATTTCAACAAAATTAAATAATTGCATATTAAAGATAGGAAGTCGCCGCGGGAGCGCGCCAATACTCTCTCACTTAAATGGACATGTTTCAAGGGGGGTAGGGGGTAGTTAATGAACTTTCAATGATGTAAAATTTATTTTGCGAGTGTTTTTTAATAGAATCAACAAAATTATAACCTATCCGAGAAAAAAAAAATTTCGAAATTTTTTCACAGGGGGGTCGGGGGGCTAAATGAACTCCGATTGACGTAAAATTTGATTTGTGGGTATTTTTTAATATAATAAACAAAATGAGAATATATACGCAAAAAAATAAAAATTTTCAAAATCCCGCCCAAGACGGTCGGGGAGGTAAATTAACTCCAAATGGGGTCAAATTTTATTTACGAGTGTTTTATAATATAAGTAAAAAAATTAGAGGGTATAACCAAAAAAAAAACAAAAATCGAAAAATAAGGGACACCCTATTGTCCAACCCCTTTACTTCTATTATCGGTTTCAAAAATAAGGAAACTCTAACAGCCTTTTTCCTTTTTTTTTTAAATATATATAATATATTAATATCTCCTCCATATGAACAAGTCCTGAAGAAGATTGGAAGGCCGTGCACGAAGACGCACAACTCAAACTCTCCGGCCTCTGGCCGTAGCCATCTATCGGCACCCCGTGAAGTTACATTATTTCCTATCTATAACTCCTCCTCCTGCGTTCGTTTCTAGTTAATCCTTATTTCTGGTTCAACTCGGTTCCTTTTATACAAACTCTTCTAAGCTAGGGATGTCCTAGTTTGAAGAGGGACTCCCTCTGCAATGACCCCTTTCGAAGAATGCCTCACTGAGAGGGAACCTTCTTTACGACTCTTCCACAGGAGGGGATGTCCCACTCGTAAAGTTGCCTGGGGGCTATTGTGGCGGGATACAATAGCCCTGTACCCCTAATTTTTACTTTCTCTTACCTATATGCTGTATGTATACATATATATATAGAGAAAAGTATTTATTGGATTCATGTAAAAAATTCGATGTCGAGTTTTTAATGGATATAAACGTTTTGACGTCCCCTTAGTCCGAAAAAGTGGTTTTTGCAACATGGTCTGGGTGTCTCTCTGTCTGTGAACAAATATCTCAAAAACGAAAAGAGCTAGGAGGTTGAAATTTCATATTTAAGTTAGGTACCCCACTGAGACGTAACACAAAGTTTGAACAAAAGTTTTGAACAAAATTGGCCAAAAAGTATGAGTACTTTATGGATGTACTTTTTCAGTTATTTTCGATTTTTTTAAATATGATCCAACGATTTTAATTTAAATTCATAAATCAATTATTTTTACTTTCTCTTACCTATGTATATATGTAATATATATATATATAGAGAGAGAGAGAGAGAAAGTATTGGATTCATGTCAAAAATTCGATGTCGAGATTTTGATGGATCTTCACGTTTTGAGGTCCCCTGAATCCAAAAAAGTGGTTTTCGCGACATGGTCTGTCTGTCTGTCTGTCTGTGTGTGTGTCTCTGTGTTTGTTCAATTTTAAGCATGAAGGAATTGAGCTATGAGGTTGAAATTTTATATTTAAGTTAGTCACCCGCCTAGGGCGTGAAAATAAGCTTTTAATCAAAATTGGCCAAAGAGAACTAGTACTTTACTGATGTACTTTTTCAGTTTTTCTCGATTTTCTCAAAATTCGCTCTAACGATTTTGATTAAAATTTAAAAATCAATTATTTTTTAGATGCTCTTTCAAATGTATATTCTCATTTTGCTCTCAAAATTGTTTGAAGCACACTTTACTCTTGTACTGTTTATAAATTTTACATCTTGAATTCTGCCCCCGGGTGTGGCGTAGTAGGTAGCGTGCCTACCTCCTATTCCAAACGTCGCGGGTTCGGACCCAGGCAGTCCGATGATTTTATTTAAGCCATTTGGATACCAGATGGCTTAAATAGAAATGCCTGAACCCCCAATATATATATTACTTCAACGGTTATCGTCTAAAGTCTTAAATGGCCTAAGTTGCCGAAAAGACTGTGTGAATGTGTGTGCGAGTGTGAGTGTGAATGAGAAAAACAAGTGTAAATGTTTAAAAAAAAAAAAAAAAATCTTGAATTCTAATATATTGGCGGAAACTAAATATATGTCGACACGAAAAATCTGGTGTGACAAGCACAGTACACAACTTTCGATTACCGAAGGTAAGAGAAAGTTGTGTGCTGTGCGCCAGTCACACCAGATTTTTTAGATTCTCTTTAAAATGTATATTCTCATTTCGCCCTTGAAATCTTCACTTTTTTCTCATTCACACTCACATTCACTCACACATACACACTGACTTTTCGGCAACTTAGGCCTTTTAAGACTTTAACCTCATATGTTTAATATATCTATTGCGGGTACAGGCATTTCTATTTAAGCCATTTGGTATCCAAATTTACTTTCGATTACCCAAGATAAGAGACTGGCTGATATGAGAGAGTGTACTGTGCGAACAGTTACACCAGATTTTTTTATACTTGGATGACCCAAAAGCTGAAATTGTTTTTTTCCTCGCTTTTAATTTCAATTTGTCATGAATTTGAATCGTAATATATTTTTCAAAATATTCCGGGGCTCACATTTGGTGAGTACGTCTACCACGAGTGTGGTAAGCAAAGACTTGCTTATCTTCTTCTCTCTACGCCAGTCTTCCCCCACATCATAAATTAGAAATTTCTTATTTCTCTATTTAAATAATTTTCAAATGACGATCAGGAGATGATTTTTCTTGTGCCATTTGATGGCTCGACATTAGCCCTTTCTAATGTCATAATAAATGTTATTTAGAGTAGACAAGTGCGTATTATGGCTGTCTCTTGTATCAGCCAATGTGACAAGATGTATTCTAAATGTTGCTCTCGCAGTGCATAAATGATCAATCAAGCTTAGCAGGTTGTGTCTGTCTGTCATTACTCATCCAGGTGTGAAGGGTGGATTACGTCACACCTCACCTCTGCGGCCCATGAATGATAATCATTCTGTCTTTAATTAGTCCCTCATTAAATGAACAAAAATAAGTCTAATTAAACATTAGTTAACTGCTCAATTATTTTTTAAATACATATCTTTCAAGAAAATATATTATTAAAGTAGATGGATGATGCGTATTAGTGGGTAGCTCCAATTTTCAGTACTACTACTTTACTGATGTACTTTTTCATTTTTTTTTTTTTTTAATTTTCTCAAAATTCGCTCCAACGATTTTGATTAAAATTCATAAATCACTTATTTATGTATATTGTCATTTTGCCCTTGAAATCTTTTGAAAACACTCTTG
>JAKCPI010024679.1:0-14521 GCA_023213315.1 Euborellia annulipes
AATATCTATTGGTGGTTCAGGCATTTATTTAAGCCATTTGGTATCCAAATAGCTTAAATAAAATCATCGGACTGCCTGGGATCCAACCCGCGACGCTCGGTATAGAAGGTAGGCACGCTACCAACTGCACCAAGCACGAAGGCAAATGTAACATCTCGAATTCAAATGTATCTTAATGAAGGAAACTAAATATATGTCGAATGGTGTGATGCTACCACATTCTACCTCAGTAAAAGCAAAAAGCCAGCACCAGCCACCGCATTTTTATTTTTTCCACATTTTACTGAATGCTGAAAAAAAAATGAAAGGTCATATGACAGAAAAGCGTTTTCTTTTTAAAAAGAAATTTCGCTAGAAAAAAAACCTTTTCTTGAAATTACTGCTTAAAATCTAAGATAGAAAATTATCTAAAGAAAAAAAAAACGAGAGGGGAAAAAAGCGAGGGCGGAAAGTTATCCCGAGGAATAAAATTTAATTACGGTTTGAGTGCAAAGAGTAGTTATTGTTTAATTTAAAAAAAAAAGAGGAAGAAGAAGAAGAAGAAAGAGCAGCGGCATCGCAGTTAGAAACTGTATTGGACCAAAGAGAGAGGGGGAAAAGAAAATTTCATTAGCAATAGTTACCGCGTCCACTCACTCAGCAAGGAAGAAGAAAAGTGAGGGACTCTAACTTAATTTGTCCATGGGGCGCAACTTGGACTGCATTTTTGAGGCCACAAAAGTTTTGCTACACCCTCTCCTTGTTGTTGTTGCTGCAACAACACACTAATTGTGTGCAGTATCATCAAGGGAAAGCTCTGAAATGAATTCCCTAAACAGAAATGGGAGTTATGGAATAAGAAGAAGAAGAAGAAGAAAAACCAACAAAGTTCATTTAATTTAGTAGAAAAGAGAGAGCAGAAAATGAATTTTCAATTAAAAATGTTTTTAAAGTTTGTTTAACATAGATGTTTTTAAATAAATCGTAAAACTTTCTTTCCCTTTTTTCGTCAAAGGATTATTAAAATATATATATATAAATATATATATATATATATATATATATATATATATAAAAATCTGGTGTGATGATTGCAGAGCACACAACTTTCTCTTAAATTCATTAATTGCAAGTTGTGTTCTGTGTCACATCAAATTCCCTTATAAATAAAACTATGTTTTTGTAAGTCAAATGGCTACAAGTAGTCGAAATGACTTACTTTCTCTTACCTTATATATTATTTTGTCTTTTCGGCATTTTAGGCAATGGAGATGTCTTAAATATAGACACAAGGGCGGATACAAATCAAATTTTTAAGTATTAATTTTTAAAATTTTACATTAAAAATAAAATTTAAAAATTAATATTTAAAAATTTGATTTGTATATATATTCTGGCAAACTTTAAATTACCGAAATTAGGAAAAAATTTTGTGCTGTGCAACCAGTCACACCAGATTAACCACCCCCCCCCCCCCCCCCCGAGAAACACCTCTGGATCCACCCTTGCTTAGACAATACTAATTATTTTAAATACAATATATTAGGGGCACCAGGCACATTTATTTAAATCATTTATTTGTTATCCAAATGATTTAAATAAAAAACATATAACCAAGTATTTGTTAATTTAAATAAGCGAAAAAGTTAGGTACCGCCGGGGAGTCGCATCACGGATCTGTCGGTTTTACTCAAAGATTGACTCCTCACTCCATGAGAAAAACAAAACTTATTACTGTAGGCCTATATACCGATATATATAGGTCCTACATAGGTGGCTACCAATCCAATGGAAATAATTAGACGAGATCTAAATGGCCTTAGATCTTGAAAAAAACTAAATAAAATAAAATAAAATTTGATAAGAGAATAATATTTGTTATCACACCAAATTTAAAATATTTCTATGATCATGTAACATCAATATCTTATGATTGAAAGTAGCCTAGTAGCTACTACCTCCGGGGTTTTATTGAGTAAAGTGTGTCCTTGGAGATGAAATTTAACGCCAGTGAAAATATTCAAGTGAAAAAAGTGTGTCACAAAAATGGTTGAGATTCAAAGCTCAAGCTGTTCCTGCTATTAGACTGAAGAAAAGAGAAGAAAAAAAGAAGAAGAGGGTTTTGAATTTGAAGTGTGTGAGAGAAAGAGAGAAAGGGGATGTTGCTGTTGTTCAGGGTTAAAAAGTAAGCCTGTCAAAAACTTACAAAAATGATTCTTTCTCCCAAGTCACGAAGATATCGTAAGCATCATCTGCTTGGAACATGTCTTAAGTATAAATGAAATGATTCAGTCAACAAATATGGTTTAGTGTTTTAATGTGAAAACACACATACACAAAAAAAAAAAAAACTTTTTGACAGCAACAAAAGTTTTATATGCCAAAAAAGATAAATAAACAGAGACATCTATAAAAAAAAGATGTGAGGGGAGAGAGGATGATGATGATGATGAGCAAAGAAGATGAATAAAGACTTAATCATTTCAAAGAATATGACAAGGCCATATCTTTTTTTTAATAATAATAATAAAGGGTTGTGGCTTTGAATATCTTGGTATAAATCATACCAAGTATGTTCTATTTTATGCATAAAGGTGATGCTTTTAATCAGAAAGGCAAAAAAAAAAAATGATATGAGAAAAATTTGTTTTCGTGAATGATATATAAAAAAAAAAAAAAAAAAATCGTCTCTATTTTAAAGATTTTCTAGTTTCGGTATTTTATATGATATAGGACTCTTCTACCTATCATCTTCTATATATAACTCGCTAGTGTCCGTCTATCTATCACGCTCTATTTGGGCAACTTCCCGTTGGAATTTCGAAACCATATTGTATATGCTTAAAAGGATCATGTCAAAAATTCGAGATTTTGATGGAAAAACATATTTTGAGGTTCACGAGTCCAAAATTTTACTCGTCAATATTTAGCAATTAAAAATAAACGAATTTATACACCTCCAAAAAAAGAGCTAAAATTATTTGTTTAAAATAAAAAAGAGATATCATCTGTTGAGGGTAGAAGGATCCATTTCCTGATTGAAAATAATGAAACTCAATTGTAGCGTATAATCGAACGGAAGTGCATTGCTGGTACGTGAATGTCAAAGCGTGCATATAAGCGTGGATAATATTGCTTTGCTAATGACCATTCAGCTAATAATTCCCGCCCCCTTGACTGCATCAGAATGACCAAGCCAATCTCCCGGATTAGTTTAGTGCTTGTGCTTACTCATATTAAACACCTGAGGGAAGTGAAACTCCTACCTTCCTTCCTCTTTATTATTATTAAACTTGTCAACTTTTAATACTACCTATTCAATTTTATAATAACTTTATAATAAAGGATATAAGGGGTACGCTAGCCACTTTGGAACTTTCTATTAATTCTGTCTTAAATAATTTCTCCCTCAATTAAAAGACTGTATCAATAAAAGTGAAAAAAAAATCTGGTGTGACTGGCGCACAGCACACAACTTTCTCTTACCTTCGGTAATCGAAAGTTGTGTTCTGTGCTTGTCACACCAGATTTTTTGTGTCGACATATATTTAGTTCCCGACAGTACGGAACATTTGAATTCAGATGTAAAATTTATAAGTATGGGAAAATATTTATATTTTGTTACCATGGCAACCATTTCTCCTATCTTCCCTATGAAATACAAGAGTAAAGTGGTCTTCAGAAGATTTCAATCGCAAAATGAGAATATACATTTTAAAGAGCATCTAAAAAATAATTGATTTTTGAATTTTAAAAAAAATCGTTGGAGCAAATTTTGAGAAAATCGAAAAAAACTGAAAAAGTACATCAGTAAAGTACTAGTACTCTTTGGCCGATTTTGATTAAAAGCTTATTTTTCCGGTCCAGGAGGGTGTTTAACTTAAATATAAAATTTCAGCCTCATAGCTCAATTCCTTCATGCTTAAAATTGAACACACACACACCCACACACCCACCCACACACCCACCCACACACAGACAGACCATGTCGCGAAAACCACTTTTTTGGATTCAGGGGACCTCAAAACGTGAAGATCCATCAAAATCTCGACATCGAATTTTTGACATGAATCCAATACTTTCTCTCTATATATATATTACATATATACATAGGTAAGAGAAAGTAAAAAATAATAATAATATTTTTTAAATAGTTTATCGCTAGTGGGACATTTCGGAAATGATTACCTGGAGCTGGGTAAAAAACATCGCTGTTTCTTGATTTCAAGTAATAAAAAGTATTGAGGTGAAGATAACTTTTAAAGAGCATCTAAAAAATAATTGATTTATGAATTTAAAAAAAAAAAATAGTTGGAGCGAATTTTGAGAAAATCGAAAAAAAAAAAAAAAAAAAAAAAAAAAAAAAAAAAAAAAAACTGAAAAAGTACATCAGTAAAGTACTATTACTCTTTGGCCGATTTTGATGAAAAGCTTATTTTGACGTTCTAGGAGAGTGTTTAACTTATATATAAAATGTCAGCCTCATAGCTAAATTCCTTCATGCTTAAAATTGAACACACCCACCCACACACCCACAGACAGAACATGTCGCGAAAACCACTTTTTTGAATTCAGAGGACCTCAAAACGTGAAGATCAATCAAAATATCGACATCGAATTTTTGACATCAATCCAATACTTTCTCCCTCTATATAATAACATATATAGAGGGAGGAGAAAGTATAAATGTGAAATAAGAAAATCGTGTGATAGATAAGAGAGGAGAATAAGAGAAGGATGTAAGAGTAAGGCCGATAGAAATTTCTGAGGTCTGGAATACCATTTTTAAAATATTTACACCCTCGAAAAGCGTAATTTTAAATTTTATTAAAATCGAGTGAAAGATAATTTTAGAGGGTGGGGCATCCCCCCTGAATCGCCCGATAAAACATTCTGAGCTCTTGAATACTATTTTTCAATTATTTACACCCCCGAAAAGCGTAATTTTAAATTTCATTAAAATCGAGGGAAAGATATTTTTAGGGGGTGGGTCATCCCCACTGCTACGCCCGATACAACTTTCAGAGGTCTGAAATACCATTTTTCATTTATTTACACCCTAGAAAAGCCTCATTTCAAATTTTATTAAAATCGAGTGAAAGATAAATTTTAGGGGGTGGGGCGTCCCCCTGGTACGCCCGATAAAACTTTCTGAGGTCTGGAATACCATTTTTCAATCATTTACACCCTCGAAAAGCGTAATTTTAAATTTCATTAAAATCGAGGGAAAGATATTTTTAGGGGGTGGGTCATCCCCCCTGCTACGCCCGATACAACTTTCTGAGGTCTGGAATACCATTTTTCATTTATTTACACCCTAGAAAAGCCTCATTTCAAATTTTATTAAAATCGAATGAAAGATAATTTTAGGGGATGAGGCATCCCCCCTGCTACGTCCGATAGAACTTTCTGAGATCTGGAATACCATTTTTCAATTATTTTCACCCCCGAAAAGCGTCATTTTAAATTTCATTAAAATCGAGGGAAAGATATTTTTAGGGGGTGGGGCATCCCCACTGCTACGCCCGATACAACTTTCAGAGGTCTGAAATACTATTTTTCATTTATTTACACCTCCTAGAAAAGCGCCATTTCAAATTTTATTAAAATCTAGTGAAAGATAAATTTTAGGGGGTGGGGCGTCCCCCTGGTATGCCCGATAGAACATTCTGAGGTCTGAAATACCATTTTTCAATCATTTACACCTCTAGAAAAGCGTAATTTCAAATTTCATTAAAATCGAGTGAAAAATAAAAAAAAAATAATTTTAGGGTTGGAGGGGGGAGAGCTGTTAAAAGCTTTTCCAATGTCGAATTTTAGGAGGAGGAAGAATTTTTATTTTTCCTTTTAAAGATTTGATTAATATATTTTTCGTAAAGCGAGTTAAAACCTGTTTTCCAATCTTTTCATATGGGAAATTTGTGAACCCCCTGAAATGGGGCTTCCCTACCACTAATTTGATATAACGATAGCCTAAAACCACCCCCGGAAAATTCTCTACCGATTAAAAAAAAACTCCTTGAAAATCGGCCCAGTAGTTACGGAGTATATGCGTTACAAACTGACAAACAGATTTTGTCTTTTATATAAGAGTATAAATAGTAAGTATAAATTTTTTTATAATTATAATACTAAAACAACAAACGAATGTGAAACCATTAATTGAAATTATTGAAAATTCAAATTTATAAGAGTAAATTCTATGCTGGAGCCATCTATTAGGAGAAAATATAATAAGGCAATTTTTTTGTTAGTAAAAAATATCGTAGCGCCATCTTTTAGAGACAAAATATACTAATTCAAATATATGGCTTATAAAAAATACTATGGCGCCATCTTTTATAAAAAAAATATACTAAAGATTATTAGAAATGGGTTCGATTATATTCGGAGTATTTCGGATATATTCGGGTATGCGGCGACCGCCGATTCCATTTATAAGAAAGAATATATTCTGGGATTAATTAGTATCTCACCGGCAACCGGTGAGTGATCATAAGGGGGGTATATGTCAGTTTTGTATGTATTATTTGTCATTAAAAAAAAAAATTCTTAGCTTTTAATGGGGAGGAGAAATTCTTAAATTATTATGAATATATGATATTTATCAGTTTCAATGAATTATTGAATCTTAATGGGGAATTGGAGGCCTTGAATTGGTATGGGGACATGATTGGTATGGGGACATGATTGGTATGGGGACATGATTGGTATGGGGACATGATTGGTATGAGATGTTGCTTCGTTGACGGTCAGCATCCCACCCACCCACCCTATATAGATACTTTTCTTATATAGTAATTTAATTACCCGAAGCAATCGTCGCCGCATACCGAAAATACCCGAAGAATACACCTTCGGAAGTCCTCGTGTATTTTCGGTATGCGGCGACGATTGCTTCGGGTAATTAAATTACTATATAAGAAAAGTATCTATATAGGGTGGGTGGGTGGGATGCTGACCGTCAACGAAGCAACATCTCATCATACCAATCATGTGCCCATACCAATCCAAGGCCTCCAATTCCCCATTAAGATTCAATAATTCATTGAAACTGATAAATATCATATATTCATAATAATTTAAGAATTTCTCGTCCCCATTAAAAGCTAAGAATTTTTTTTTTTAATGACAAATAATACATACAAAACTGACATATACCCCCCTTATGATCACTCACCGGTTGCCGGTGAGATACTAATTAATCCCAGAATATATTCTTTCTTATAAATGGAATCGGCGGTCGCCGCATACCCGAATATATCCGAAATACTCCGAATATAATCGAACCTATTTCTAATAATCTTTAGTATATTTTTTTTATAAAAGATGGCGCCATAGTATTTTTTATAAGCCATATATTTGAATTAGTATATTTTGTCTCTAAAAGATGGCGCTATGATATTTTTTACTAACAAAAAAAATTGCCTTATTATATTTTCTCCTAATAGATGACTCCAGCATAGAATTTACTCTTATAGATTTCTCTTTTCAATAATTTTTGTAAATTTTCTCCTAATTGATGACCCAGCGTATAATTTACTCTTATAAATTTGAATTTTCAATAATTTCAATTAATGGTTTCACGTTCGTTTGTAGTTTTAGTATTATAATTATAATAAAATTTATACTTACTATTTATACTCTTATATAAAAGTCAGTCTGTTTGTAACGCATATACTCCGTAACTACTGGACTGATTTTCAAGGAGTTTTTTTTAATGGGTAGAGAATTTTCCGGGGGTGGTTTTAGGCTATCGTTATATCAAATGAAGGGTATGGAAGCCCCATTTCAGGGGGTTCACAAATCTCCCATAGGAAAACATTGGAAAACTGGTTCGAACTCGCTTTACGAAAAATATATTAATTAATTCTTTAAAATGAAAAATAAAAATTCTTCCTCCTCCTAAAATTCGACATTAGAAAAGCTTTTTACAGCTTTCCAACCCTAAAATTATTTTTTTTATTTTTCACTCGATTTTAATAAAATTTGAAATGAGGCTTTTCTAGGGTGTAAATAAATGAAAAATGGTACCTCAGAAAGTTGTATCGGGCAGTGGGGGATGACCCACCCCCTAAAATTATCTTTCATTATATTTTAATAAAATTTAAAATGACGTAGGGGGGCTTTTCTAGGGTGTAAATAAATGAAAAATGGTATTCCAGACCTCAGAAAGTTGTATCGGGCGTAGCAGTGGGGATGACCCACCCCCTAAAAATATCTTTCCCTCGATTTTAATGAAATTTAAAATTACGCTTTTCGGGGGTGTAAATAATTGAAAAATAGTATTCAAGAGCTCAGAAAGTTGTATCGGGCGTAGCAGTGGGGATGACCCACCCCCTAAAAATATCTTTCCCTCAATTTTAATGAAATTTAAAATTACGCTTTTCGGGGGTGTAAATAATTGAAAAATGGTATTCCAGATCTCAGAAAGTTCTATCGGACGTAGCAGGGGGGATGCCCCACCCCCTAAAATTATCTTTCATTCGATTTTAATAAAATTTGAAATTTGGCTTTTCTAGGGTGTAAATAAATGAAAAATGGTATTCCAGACCTCAGAAAGTTGTATCGGGCGTAGCAGTGGGGATGACCCACCCCCTAAAAATATCTTTCCCTCGATTTTAATGAAATTTAAAATTACGCTTTTCGGGGGTGTAAATAATTGAAAAATAGTATTCCAGAGCTCAGAAAGTTTTATCGGGCGTATCAGGGGGGATGCCCCACCCTCTAAAATTATCTTTCACTCGATTTTAATAAAATTTAAAATTACGCTTTTCGAGGGTGTAAATATTTTAAAAATGGTATTCCAGACCTCAGAAATTTCTATCGGCCTTACTCTTACATCCTTCTCTTATTCTCCTCTCTTATCTACCACACGATTTTCTTATTTCACATTTATACTTTCTCCTACCTCTATATATGTTATTATATAGAGGGAGAAAGTATTGGATTGATGTCAAAAATTCGATGTCGATATTTTGATTGATCTTCACGTTTTGAGGTCCTCTGAATTCAAAAAAGTGGTTTTCGCGACATGTTCTGTCTGGGGTGGGTGTGTTCAATTTTAAGCATGAAGGAATTTAGCTATGAGGCTGACATTTTATATATAAGTTAAACACCCTCCTAGAACGTCAAAATAAGCTTTTAATCAAAATCGGCCAAAGAGTAATAGTACTTTACTGATGTACTTTTTCAGTTTTTTTTTTTTTTTTTTTTTTTTTTTTTTTTTTTCGATTTTCTCAAAATTCGCTCCAACGATTTTTTTTTTTTTAATTCATAAATCAATTATTTTTTAGATGCTCTTTAAAAGTTATCTTCACCTCAATACTTTTTATTACTTGAAATCAAGAAACAGCGATGTTTTTTACCCAGCTCCAGGTAATCATTTCCGAAATGTCCCACTAGCGATAAACTATTTAAAAAATATTATTATTATTTTTTTTTTTTTCACTTTTATTGATACAGTCTTTTAATTGAGGGAGAAATTATTTAAGACAGAATTAATAGAAAGTTCCAAAGTGGCTAGCGTACCCCTTATATCCTTTATTATAAAGTTATTATAAAATTGAATAGGTAGTATTAAAAGTTGACAAGTTTAATAATAATAAAGAGGAAGGAAGGTAGGAGTTTCACTTCCCTCAGGTGTTTAATATGAGTAAGCACAAGCACTAAACTAATCCGGGAGATTGGCTTGGTCATTCTGATGCAGTCAAGGGGGGGCGGGAATTATTAGCTGAATGGTCATTAGCAAAGCAATATTATCCACGCTTATATGCACGCTTTGACATTCACGTACCAGCAATGCACTTCCGTTCGATTATACGCTACAATTGAGTTTCATTATTTTCAATCAGGAAATGGATCCTTCTACCCTCAACAGATGATATCTCTTTTTTATTTTAAACAAATAATTTTAGCTCTTTTTTTTGGAGGTGTATAAATTCGTTTATTTTTAATTGCTAAATATTGACGAGTAAAATTTTGGACTCGTGAACCTCAAAACATGTTTTTCCATCAAAATCTCGAATTTTTGACATGATCCTTTTTAAGCATATACAATATGGTTTCGAAATTCCAACGGGAAGTTGCCCAAATAGAGCGTGATAGATAGACGGACACTAGCGAGTTATATATAGAAGATGATAGGTAGAAGAGTCCTATATCATATAAAATACCGAAACTAGAAAATCTTTAAAATAGAGACGATTTATTTTTTTTTTTTATATCATTCACGAAAACAAATTTTTCTCATATCATTTTTTTTTTTTTGCCTTTCTGATTAAAAGCATCACCTTTATGCATGAAATAGAACATACTTGGTATGATTTATACCAAGATATTCAAAGCCACAACCCTTTATTATTATTATTATTATTCTTTAAAAAAAAGATATGGCCTTGTCATATTCTTTGAAATGATTAAGTCTTTATTCATCTTCTTTGCTCATCATCATCATCATCCTCTCTCCCCTCACATCTTTTTTTTATAGATGTCTCTGTTTATTTATCTTTTTTGGCATATAAAACTTTTGTTGCTGTCAAAAAGTTTTTTTTTTTTTTGTGTATGTGTGTTTTCACATTAAAACACTAAACCATATTTGTTGACTGAATCATTTCATTTATACTTAAGACATGTTCCAAGCAGATGATGCTTACGATATCTTCGTGACTTGGGAGAAAGAATCATTTTTGTAAGTTTTTGACAGGCTTACTTTTTAACCCTGAACAACAGCAACATCCCCTTTCTCTCTTTCTCTCACACACTTCAAATTCAAAACCCTCTTCTTCTTTTTTCTTCTCTTTTCTTCAGTCTAATAGCAGGAACAGCTTGAGCTTTGAATCTCAACCATCTTTGTGACACACTTTTTTCACTTGAATATTTTCACTGGCGTTAAATTTCATCTCCAAGGACACACTTTACTCAATAAAACCCCGGAGGTAGTAGCTACTAGGCTACTTTCAATCATAAGATATTGATGTTACATGATCATAGAAATATTTTAAATTTGGTGTGATAACAAATATTATTCTCTTATCAAATTTTATTTTATTTTATTTAGTTTTTTTCAAGATCTAAGGCCATTTAGATCTCGTCTAATTATTTCCATTGGATTGGTAGCCACCTATGTAGGACCTATATATATCGGTATATAGGCCTACAGTAATAAGTTTTGTTTTTCTCATGGAGTGAGGAGTCAATCTTTGAGTAAAACCGACAGATCCGTGATGCGACTCCCGGCGGTACCTAACTTTTTCGCTTATTTAAATTAACAAATACTTGGTTATATGTTTTTTATTTAAATCATTTGGATAACAAATAAATGATTTAAATAAATGTGCCTGGTGCCCCTAATATATTGTATTTAAAATAATTAGTATTGTCTAAGCAAGGGTGGATCCAGAGGTGTTTCTCGGGGGGGGGGGGTTAATCTGGTGTGACTGGTTGCACAGCACAAAATTTTTTCCTAATTTCGGTAATTTAAAGTTTGCCAGAATATATATACAAATCAAATTTTTAAATATTAATTTTTAAATTTTATTTTTAATGTAAAATTTTAAAAATTAATACTTAAAAATTTGATTTGTATCCGCCCTTGTGTCTATATTTAAGACATCTCCATTGCCTAAAATGCCGAAAAAGACAAAAGAATATATAAGGTAAGAGAAAGTAAGTTATTTCGACTACTTGTAGCCATTTGACTTACAAAAACATAGTTTTATTTATAAGGGAATTTGATGTGACACAGAACACAACTTGCAATTAATGAATTTAAGAGAAAGTTGTGTGCTCTGCAATCATCACACCAGATTTATATATATATATATATATATATTTTTTTAATAATCCTTTGACGAAAAAAAAGGAAAGAAAGTTTTACGATTTATTTAAAAACATCTATGTTAAACAAACTTTAAAAACATTTTTAATTGAAAATTCATTTTCTAGTTCTCTCTCTCTTTCTACTAAATTAAATTAACTTTGTTGGTTTTCTTCTTCTTCTTCTTCTTATTCCATAACTCCCATTTCTGTTTAGGGAATTCATTTCAGAGCTTTCCCCTTGATGATATTGCACACAATTGTGTGTTGTTGCAACAACAACAACAAGAGAGGGTGTAGCAAAACTTTGTGGCCTCAAAAATGATCCAAGTTGCGCCCATGGACAAATTAAGTTAGAGTCCCTCACTTTTCTTCTTCCTTGCTGAGTGAGTGGACGCGGTAACTATTGCTAATGAAATTTTCTTTTCCCCCTCTCTCTTTGGTCCAATGCAATTTCTAACAGCGATGCTGCTGCTCTTTCTTCTTCTTCTTCCTCTCTTTTTTTTTTAAATTAAACAATAACTACTCTTTGCACTCAAACCGTAATTAAATTTTATTCCTCAGGATAACTTTCCGCCCTCGCTTTTTTTTCCCTCTCGTTTTTTTTTTTTCTTTAGATAATTTTCAATCTTAGATTTTAAGCAGTAATTTCAAGAAAAGGTTTTTTTTTCTAGCGAAATTTCTTTTTTAAAAGAAAACCCTTTTTCTGTCATATGACCTTTCATTTTTTTTCCTTATTCTGTAAATCGCCGGAAAAAAATAAAAAATCTGGTGTGGCTGGCTGGTCGCACAGCACACAGCTTTTAACTTAGGTAAGTGTGCTTGTCACACCATTCGACATATATTTAGTTTCCTTTATTAAGATACATTTGAATTCGAGATGTTACATTTGCCTTCGTGCTTGGTGCAGTTGGTAGCGTGCCTACCTTCTATACCGAACGTCGCGGGTTCGGATCCCAGGCAGTCCGATGATTTTATTTAAGCTATTTGGATACCAAATGGCTTAAATAGAAATGCCTGAACCACCAATAGATATTATAAATCATAACGGTTATCGTCAAAGTTATGAAAAAAAAGCTGAGTGTTTAAAAAAAAATCTGGTGTGACTGTCGCACAGCACACAACTTTCTCTTACCTTCGGTAATTGAAAATTGTGTTCTGTGCTTGTCATTCGAAATTTTTCGTTTTGACATATATTTAGTTTCCGCCGATATATTAAAATTCATGATGTAAAATTTATAAACATGGGAGAATATATATTCATCAAAATCTCGACATCGAATTTTCGACTACTTTCTGGGATTTATTTACTTAAATTAATTTTAGAAGGGGGACATCGCAAAATAATATTATTTTTATTTTCTCGAACCTATATTTAAAGAATTTTTATTAATAAAATTTTATTTTATGATGACCACATCACTTTTTGATTTATTATTTTTCAATTGTCTATATATTTTCATAACGTAGTATGGGCTGTGACATAAAATAACCACAGATAACCACTGAATATACACTTTAGGCCTATATATAAATATATAACTAAATGAATTATGTATTTTTGATTGTTCTTTTAAAAATAAAGGGAAATAAAATCATTACTAGCTGCTATGCCAGCCAAGAGCATATTTAGATAATATTTTAGAAAGGATAATACCAGTAGTTGCCAATATAAATATTTACTACTGCCAGAAACTAAATATATGTTCACACAATCATAGAAAACAACTTTCACTTATTGAAATTAAGAGAAAGTTGTGTACTGTGCGATCAGTCACACCAGATTTTTTCTCAGAAGATTTATTTTACACGATGATGCTGGTCACATTGATTTTAAATATTGTTTATTGTTAGAAAAGAAAATAAAAAATAAAAATAAAGAAAGAGTTAAATTCAAAAGAAAAAAACCTTTGGGCAATATCTTCTGGAATTTTGTCCTCTTTCAAAATCTTATATTTCGATCAATCAAAAGTTTTTTGACGCAATGATACGGAATGCAAGAAAAAGAAAGGGTGAGGGTGGATGGGAAGGGGTGCACGGATATTATGGGGCACCCGATAGCAAACAAATAAATATCTAGAGTAAATAAATACACTCTCTATCTCGTATCCCAATGGTGGTGGTGGTCGGGAGCCGGCCACAAATCCCTCTGACCCGGGACTTGTATGTGTGTAGTGTGTGTGTGTGTGACAAACAAATCCCGGTGCAATCCCAAGGGATGCGGCCTGGGCACACCAAGATTTTCCTTCTCTCTCTCTTTCTCCCTTCACTGTACTGGAGAAAACAAGCGGAATTGAAGCGAAGATTTGCCAAAGCCCAGACAATCTTATTAGAATAATAGGATTGGAAAAAAAGCTCGATTGCTATTAAATAATGAAAATTAAAAAAATATATGGTGTGACTGAACACACAGCACATAACTTCGGTAATTTAAAGTTGTATTATTAAAAAAGTGCATCTCACTAAAGTATTACTAGGGATACTACTTTTGGTCGCTTTTGTTCAAGAAGTTCCGTGTTTCTTATTTTTTATGGGACTCTCTTTTTTTGGACCAAAACGTGTATTTCCATTAAAATCACGACTCGAATTTTACAATTGGCTAAACGATTTCCAAAATTTGCCAACAAACGAATGGATTGATCTAAAGTGCCTCTTCTCTTCCTCTCTCTCTCATTGCTAATTAATTTTCACCAATAAATCAAAGTCAAAATTTCAAGTTCTCACT
>JAKCPI010024681.1:0-17601 GCA_023213315.1 Euborellia annulipes
AAAGCCAAGAGGTAAAATCAAAAATAAGATAAAATATGTATTGCAATATATATATTTGTTACTAATTGTACTTTCTTAGATTAAAAGGTAAAATGGGCTTCAAACGAGTATAGAGACAAAATAAGAATATACCCAGTACAAAAAAAAAAGTAGAAAGTTGTGTATTGTGCGTAGTCATACCAAGTTTTTCTACATAGAATTATTTTCAATAATTTTTTTTTTTTTTAATAAATTTTCGAGATTAAAATTCTAATATCTTTTTTTTAATATATCGGCTCGAGAATGACTAATAGCATCGGAGGTGTGAGGTCCACCTCTGATCGATGCCTTCCCCTCCTACTGTCTCTTCCCTAGGGACCAGAGATAAATCCTTTTTTGATAACGACCTTAACTCTCTAAAATGGACCATATTCCGAGAGAATTGATAAAAATTCCTAACGGAGAACAAAATCAGCAATTATTAACAAATAATGGGAATGAAATCCTTCTTCTTCTTCTTCTCTATTATCTTTTTTTTTAATTAACCATACGAAAAAATAACGAATACTCAAATTTAATTTTTTTACGGAGTCCAAAAGGCAAGAAATTCTTGTTAATTGTTTAAATTAAATAGCTATGGATTTTAAACATTTTTTTTTTTTTTTTATCTAACACAATGAAAAGTTTTTTAAGAATCAAACATTTCAATCAAAGTAAAAAAAAGCAAAAATTAGACTTAAATACTAATTTAAAATTAATGAAAATATAACTTACGTTCAGAAGTGAAATAAAACTTGGAAGTCATGCGTATGCTCACCTGAAACAAAAGAAAATTTGAATGTTAGAAATAAACGATTTTTAGGTGATTTAAATATAGGATATTAATCTGCAGTAAAGGAGGCTGAACAAGCCCTATGTACCATCTATTGCAATAGTATTGAGAATAAAGCCCGGCAGTTAGGCAGCCCAAATGGCACACGTTAACTAATAAATTAAAGATAAATTTTATGGTAATAAAGGGCGATCGCCCTATTGTCTGCTTTGAAAAAGATATTTCTTAGACAGACCAGCTGCCATTTGGGCTGCCTAACTTCCGGGCTTTATTCTCAATACTATTGCAAAGATGGTACATCTCAATATTAAATAAATAAATCTCTATAAAATAAATAAGTAAATAAATAAAAAGCATTAATGGTGATTTTTTTTTTTATTTAATAATTAATATTACAAAAATTATTACTAACATGTAAATACGACAAAATACAATTTCTGGCAATACAATTTAAAATTTCAACCGTTGGTTCTCGTTGGAACATTTTCTTATTACCTATAAATCTGTCATCCCAGTGAATAAGGTCTATTCTCTAAAAAAAGACATTAAAATTTAAAATAAACAAATGTGTTAAAAAGTAATGTAAAAATAATCAGCGTTAAAAAATGCTATTCTCTAAACAAAGTTTTAACAGCGACGTCAACATGTTGCTTTATTTCAAAGCTTTCAAAATCATAAACTTACTTTTTAGGTTAAGGACGCCATTTTTACTTTCTCGTACCCTATATATGAAATATATAGAGAGAGAAAGTATTATTTTAAACAAGATGTTAAAATATTAAAGGCACCCCCTAGACATGGGATTAATTTTTAACACTATTTACTAAATGTTAACGCCTTGGCTTTAAGGTTTTTGTTTACAGAATAGCTATTTGAGGCAAGGAAGTGATTTTGAATAGCATTTTTTAACGCTGATTGTTTTTACATTACTTTTTAACACCAGTTTGTTTATTTTAAATTTTAACGTCTGTTTTTAGAGAATAGACCCAAAAATCGTGTGTAATTAATTGAATATTTTTTCAAGTCCTAGAAAGATCCTATTATCGAAATTATCTTCAAATGTGATTCTTGGATAATGGAAACTTTATTAAAACAAAATTATTTAATTAATTAATTAAAAAGATTTTTAATTGGCTGCTTTTCATTAATATAAAATCAGCCTTCACCTTACACTTTCAATTATGACAAATATTTCGATTTATGAAATCTTCATGTAGCTTATTTAAATTTGTTTCCATTGAATTGGATACTAGTCATTTGAAATAAATAGGGACGGGGCCTAAATGGCCTCAGGTGCCGAAGAAGACCCTAAACAAATTAAAGATGGCTAGAAAAAACAAAAGTAGTCTACATTTTTTTAATTATTGTGATTTTGCATAATACTACTGAACTATCATTGACATTCTATCATTTAATATGGGTCAAAGGTTATAGGAAATAAATTCTTTTATTTCATTAATATCTAATATCTCAATCCATGCATTAACAATGATTCAAATAAGAAAATATTGATATGTCTTTCCAAGTTTCGAAATAAAAAATTCATCCTTAAATCGATTGTATTCTCAAAGTTAATTTTAAATTTTGACATTGATTAGTTAATGCAATTTTTTTTCTCTTTCTCACACAAACATATATTGAGGGAGAGAGAAATGGAAATAAAATTCAACCAATAGTCATGAGACGTGAATGAATAAATAACCGATGTATCCCTCAGCTCATCCGAAGTGCCTCAATAATGCAGGGTCCTTAATGGTTTTTCTTGAGGTGGGTGTTTGTTGCCCCCAGGAGTCGAGTGCAAGAAAAGACTTGGAATTATTAATAGAATGCAAATGGATCTTTTCCTTGTAAATATGGTAACAATTCACACTCTAATGAAATTCAAATATTAAGAATAAAATAGTAAATTGACCCGAAAAAGAAATGTGTTATAGTAATTGTAAATAAATAAAAAATAATGATCTGAATCTCAAAAGAATATTTCAAATATTGTCAATTAGGTTTGGAATAAACCAAATTGAAATAAAAGTACAATAGGAGAAAATGCGTCTTTTTGTGACCTTGTATATAATAACTTAATGGGGGTGGGTGTTGTGGCCTCTCTCAGAAGTTGAGAGAATAAAAATCAAGAGAATTATTAATAGAATGGTTATTTAGGACAGCGTTTCTCAAAGTGCAGCCCTGGGGTTCCATGGAACTCCCTGAAGGGTTGCCAGTTTTTTTTTTTTATTTCAAATGTTTTTTTTCGCCAACAAAACTAATAATTTAATCATTTGTTATATTTGTGAAATTATATCAATATATACGGTATTTACAGTATATTGAAAATGAAGTTTGGTTTCGATATTATCCACCATGTCATGTCTATGTACTAACAGTGAAATAATGGTAGATACGTAGGGGTTTATTTGTTAGTGTGGGCCAAACGCGCCAACGCCCTCGGGAATCGAACCCAGGATCTCCAGTTTTTTCGTTTAAGAGCCGCGGATTGAAAGTATTTTGAACAGAGATGGCTAATCATTACGACACTTAATAAAAAATTATAATAGACGTTACGGTAGAAAAAAAAAAACATTAGTGTCCAGGATAATAGTTAGGAAAAAAAGGAGGAGGAGCTGACTAAATATTTTTTTTTTTTTTTTTTAAGTTGGTTTTACTTTTCTTTTTTTTTATAAAGAAATCCCATTTTAATTAAAAAGTGATTGTAATCCTGGAATCCCTGGTAAAATGAATAGATAAATATAATTTTTTTTTTTTTTTCCTTTCAAACGAATTTACTAAATAACATTTTAGACATATTGATTTTAATTTCATAATGGATTTGAAATCCTTTTATTTAGCTAAAGTGCTTGGATATACCAACTCAAATCTCAGGATTGTTATAAATAACAATTTAATATAAAAAGCAAAGAAAATTTAATAAGAGAGATGATTATTAAAATATTGTCATCAGGTAAATATGCTAATAATATACCCTTAAAAATTTTTTTGTTATTTTGAATCGAGTCATCTGGAGATTCAATTGATTAAAGTAATCTTTAAAACTAGGGTCCGACCGAAACAAGATTTTCAGCCGAAACCGAAACCGAAACCGAATATTCGGCCTCAACCTTAGTTTCGGCCGAAACCGTAACCAAACCGAAACTTGTATTTCCTATAAATTTTTTTTTCATTTTACCTTTTTTTTTTTTTGAATTTTTTTTCCCTCCCGTGAAAATCATTTTACCTTTTTTTAGGGAGACTAAAATTTTTTCTTCCTCAAGTGCAAATTATTTGACCTTTTTTTTTTTTTTTGCATGCGAGTCTCATCCCATTTTTTCAGACTCTGGTTTCGGCTGGCCGAAAGGTTCGGACACTTTTTGGCCGAAACCGAAACTACGGCCGAAACCATGATTTTTGGCCGAAACTGGCCGAAACCGTAACCGAAACCGAATATTCGGTCGGTTCCTATTTAAAACATATAGAGAATCCCTGCTCGTATAAAAAATTAAAAATTATTTGTGGAAAATGCTCCTGACAATTTTAATTCCTAATATTGTTAACAGCTCGAAAAAAAAAACAAATAATTAAATTATTTTATTGTTAATGATGTGTTGGCTAGGGCATCCATAAGCAAAATTATAAAAAATTGTTTTATTTAACAAATTCTGTCCCCCTTTTTACTTTCTCTTACCTATATGTATATGTAAATATCACACCAGATTTTTATGATTTTGTTTTTGGTTGCTTTACCTTCTACGTTCAACCACTAGTCCTATATTATTAATTTCATACGCATTTATGTTAAATGCCTATTATGAACCATAAAATTTCATATTCAAGATTAATATACAAAAATCACTCAAGAAGATATTTAAATAAGGTCAAGAGTTCTTTTTATACTTATTTCTTTTCTCGCATCCCAATCCCTTTTCATAGATCTCAAAAATTTAAAAAGTTTGTGTTTCATAAAATACCACTTAAAACAGTTAACGATTCTCTTATAAAAAATGTAAAATATTTAAACTGCAGCGTCACAAAATAAGATTAAACTAAGTAATATTTTCGCAATCCTTCTAAAGAGAGAGAGAAAAAAAGAGATAGCGCAGGGGAAAAAAAAGTTACTCGTAAAAAAAAGGACTCTGGCAAGTAATAACTAATTCTTTTGTGGATGCATTTGTTATAGACCTATAAAACTGCTTGTTTTGCTTTCTTACTGCCTCACTATGACCTGCATTAAAAATTAAAAGAAAAATAAAGTATTTTAGAATTAACTGGATTTTCTTACTTTTATTTTAAATAAATAAATAAATAAATATACTGTATATTCTCCATTCCACTTTAAATAAATATATTAATTTATAACTACTAACATATTCGGATTTTTTTTAAATTAAAAAATCAAATAAAAAATCTAGTAGAAAAATAAACGACTTCTCAAGCACTTGTTAAACAAAGCTAATTAGACTATATTTTAACCCTTTAAGGTTGCTGCAGGTTGTTTCAATACTAGTCAACTAGCAAACTTATCCGACAAATAGAAAATCATTGATATAATAGCCTAGTAAACAAAAACAGCCTTAAACTTTGAGTTAAAAAAAATGAATTTTTTACTTTTTTTTTTAACATTCACACTCACACACGCATTCACACAGTATTTTCGGCGACACTCAGGCCATATAAGACTTTTGACGATAATCGTTATTTGAATTTATATGTATTTAAGGCAATGGCGTCATTTCAATTTTTCTTGGGGGGGGGGGACAAAATTTTTTTTTTGGGGGAGGGCAAACATTTTTTTTCTTAAAATTTACTTACAAATAGGTACTCTAATTTGGCCAAAAGATATTTAATTAAATTAATTGTTTAATTTTGTACCGTTTGTATACTCGTAGATATATTTTGAAAGAAGAATAATACAAAATTTTATAAAAATCAGAGCCCTTGGGGGGGGGGGGGCACACTCTCCCAAGAAAAAAATTACGCCACTGATTTAGGGTACAGGCATTCTTATTTAAGCCATTTGGTATCCAAATGGCTTAAATAAAATCATCGGACTACCTGGGGTCCGAACTGGTACACAAGGCAGGCGCGCTAGAAACTACACCAAACCCGAGAGCAAAATAAATATTAAAAATTAAAATAATTAATTAAAAAGCTAATTAATTTTTAACAAAAATTTAAAACACTCAAAGGGTGTGTTGAGACTGACAATGTGGGGTGAGTTGTATTATTATACTTTAAAAGAGAAAGTCTGAAGTTACGAGAAAAATCATCTTTTTACATTGAGTTTAGATAAATTTAATACGTATAGAAACACCAAGGTAAGCGCCTTCTAACCTGTCTATCACTCAACTGAGAGAAAGAGAGAGCCTTTGTCTACGTGAGCTATGTTTATAAAAGTATCATAATAAGAAATCACATTTTAGAAGAAAAAAAAAAAAAAAGGACTTTTTTTTAATCTAACATTATTTAGAGATAGAAAAAATATTAATATAAAATTGAAAACATTCCATAATGTTGCACAAACAAAATTCCATTACTTTGATTTGATAAGAATAAAAAAAAATATATAACTATAGGTGCTAATCAGTTCAAAATTAGTTTTTTCTTTAGCTTTGTCATATTGAATAAAAGAGATCAAAATAGATGAATCCACCTTATGAATATAATAATATACAAGGGGTGTATATGAGGAGAAATTTTCAGCCGGATAATGCATCAAGTAATCATACAAATGTTGAACATTAAAGTGATAAACGAGTGAAAAGAACCCTTTTGTTACGTATAAACCAAATCCAATAAATGCAAGAGAGAAAGCAAAAGAAGAGAGAGAAAAAGTGGAGTAATAAATTGAATCTTTTCCTTTTTATTATATTAGAAAAAGAAGATCAATTTTAAAATATATTTAATTTAAAAGAAAAAAAAAATTAAAAAAAAAATAGACAACGAAGCTGCAAAATTTACCCCTCTATTAATCTGGTGGTTGAACTTCTTAGTACAGATATTTCTATGACGATCAATCATAGGGAAATAATTCTATAATTACTTTCTAGTATACGAATTAAATAAAGAGGAAGTATTGTAATCGTAAAAAAAATTCAAAATTTTTTTTAAATTGCAAATTATCGGACTGCCTGGCGTTCGAACCCGGCGACTCTTGGTATATGAGGCTAGCATGCTAACTTTGACACCAAGCCCGAGAGCTCGATTTAGGATTATTAAATAAAATAAAAAAGTTGAAATCTTGAAGCATATAAGATTTAAATTTTCGACCGTTGGATCTCGTTGAAACATTTTGTAAATTATAATTAAATATACAAATAATAATCTTGAAGCACACTTTTTTTTCGTGTTTTACGAATAAATGAAACACAGAACGGATTGAAGAAATATTGATAGAAACATTAACATACATAATTTAATTCGGGAATTCGTAAATTGATCTGATTTTAGAAAAGTAACATTAAGTATTAATTAATTAAAAATTTAATTAATAATTAATTTCTTCATTTTTCATTTACCGTGGTAATTTTAATAAAATTAGAGATTTGGCTTTTTCTTAGTATACAATCGTGAATATTAACATTATATAGAGCTTATATTTCAAAAATGGCAAATAGATCCTCGGGCCTTGGTGTAGTGGTTAGCATGCTGGCCATTTGTCCCAAGGGTCGCAGGTTCGCATCCTGTCCCATGCAAGGGCGGATACAGGGGGGGGTAAAGGGGGTAATTACCCCCCCCCCCCGAGATTCGAAAAAAATACCTTTTTTTCGCAAAAAAATTTATTTTTAATGTAAAATTTTTAAAATTAATACTTAAAAATTTGATGTGTATTTATATTCTGGCAAACAAGTACAGAATGCGCTTTTAAATTACCGAAATTAAAAAAAAATAGTGTGCTGTGCGACGAGTCACACCAGATTACCCCCCCCCCCGAGAAACACCTCTGGATCCGCCCTTGGTCCCATGATATGAAAATTTATTTAAATTGAATTGCCTGCCAATCAATTTAAATAAAGAGGGAAGGGGTCTAAATGGGCATAGATGCCGAAAAAGACCTTAAATAAAAATTATAAAAAAAAAAAACAAATGAGAAATAAGATATGGCAAATTTCCACAGAACAGAGCAGTGGACCGAAGCGAAGAACATTTAAAGAAAATATTTATATCACTTTTCTATGTTTCACAACTAGATGACCTATTTATTTCGTTCTAATAAAATGAGGAATATAAAATTCATGAAGGTTAATAGAAAATTCTAGATGGTTGAATGTAAAATAGAAGATGGGGGATGAGTGATGATGTCATTTGTAGCGAGCTAATCACTAAAGAAGGAAGATTTGCATGAAGAAGAGGAAGAAGATGGTCAAATTGATAGTCAAGGCAATGCCAAGGGATGTAATCCTCACGAAGGAAAAGGAAGAGAAGGAAAAAAAGGGCTTAAGTTAATGCAGACAAAGGGAACATATTGAAATTACCTTTAGGGTGCGAATCAGAGGACATTAAAGTAATTGAGACGAGTGGAATCGGTGCTATCTTCATGGCGTATATAAAAAAAAAAGGAAGAAGCCAAGGGAAAAAAAAGAAGAATTATCACCATATCGTGGGGAAATTTATAAAGCGTTTTTTTTTTAATAAGGCCAGTGACCTTTTTATGACCTTTATTTCTAACTTTTTTTTTCAAAATTTATTTTTCTACAGTATTTTATTATTATTATTTAGGGCGATATCGACTTGGAATTACAAATTAAACTAAACAGTAAAATATTTAATTGTTTGTGAATATTTTATTAGTTCAAGTTACTATTATTATAATTAAAAATTAATATTATTATTTTTTTTTGTCTAGTGACAAAATGACAATTTTGGAACCAAAATGAGAATATACAAAAATACAACTAGAAGACCTATTTGTTTCGTTTTAATAAAATGAGAGGTATACAATTCATGAAGGTTAATAGAAAATAGAGGGTTGAATATAAAAGAGAATCTTGGGATGAGTGATGATGTTTTGATGAGGGTTTTTTAAATAATAATTAAAAATATATTTTTTTTCCTTGAGATGCATTCATCCAGGACTGTAAATATAATAAACTATAGATAATTATGAAGAGATGATTGAGGCATTTACAGTCCTGTAAAAAACAAAATATATAATAGAAATTTATATTTTGGCCTCGTTCTTAATATTTTTTTTCTCAGGGTTAAACTAGGCTTGGTAAAAATTAATTATTAAAAAAAAAAAAAAAACAATACTTTCTCTCTATATATATTTCATATATAGGGTAAGAGAAAGTAAAAAGATACTTTGTAAAAGATTAAAAAGTGAAAAAAATGCATATAATTTAAATAATAAATTTCCATCTTAATACAAAAACCGCCCTCGGGCTTGGCGTAGTTGGTAGCGTATATCAAGGGTCCAGGGTTCGGATCCCAGGCAGTCCGGATTTTATTTAAGCCATTTGGATACCAAACCTCACATAGGGATAAGGCCAAGAGAGAAGAAGAAGTTATAAATGATCGGTGGGCTATTAAAGTTTTCCAAAATTCCATTTCTATCAAAATAAATAATTTATAATAATCATAGAAATTTTGTAATTTTAAGATGATAATATTCAGATATTAATTAGTAGACACCATTTAAATAAGTTCATAATTCATAATTTTTCAGTATTTAGAACCATTTAGGGCTTTTATTTAAATTAATTGATGGTCTTTATAATTTAAATAAATTTTATCGCTTCCGACGGGAAGCCGAACACTGACCATTAGATCATAAAGCAAAACTTCTAACCCTGTATTAAGGGATAGGTTAATAATTCATAATTAAATAGATCAAAAGGGAGAGATTAGTTATGGGTGTGTCTCTGTACACTAAAACTATCTCGGAGAATCCCGGAAATGGGCTTATTAATTTTGTGTATTATAAGACTATTTGTAATTAGAGATAATAATAATAAAGACTGATCGCACAGCTCACAAATTTCTCTTACCTAGGTAAGAGAAAGTTGTGTACTGTGCTTGTCCCAACTTTTTTGTGTCGACATATGTTTCCGGCAGTACGGTACATTTGAATTTAAGATGTAAAATTTATAAAGAGAAAAATATTTATATTTTGTTACCATGGCAACCATTTCTCTTGAATTTTTACTTTCTCTTACCTCTTATATATGTTAATATATATAGAGAGAGAAAGTATTGGATTCATGTCAAAAATTCGATGTCGAGATTTTGATGGATCTTCACGTTTTGAGGTCCCCTGAATCCAAAAAGTGGTTTTCGCGACATGGTCTGTCTGTGTGTGTGTCTGTGTGTGTGTGTTCAATTTTAAGCATGAAGGAATTGAGCTAGGAGGTTGAAATTTTATATTTAAGTTAAATACCTCCCGGGACTGGAAAAATAAGCTTTTAATCAAAATCGGCCAAAGAGTACTAGTACTTTACTGATGTACTTTTTCAGTTTTTTTGATTTTCTCAAAATTCGCTCTAACGATTTTGATTAAAATTCAAAAATCAATTATTTTTTAGATGCTCTTTCAAATGTATATTCTCGTTTTGCCCTCAAAATTGTTTGAAGCACACTTTACTCTTGTGCTTCATAGGAAAGATAGGAGAAATGGTTGCCATGGTAACAAAATATAAATATTTTCCCATGTTTATAATTTTAACATCTTAAATTTCTAATATATTGGCGGAAACTAAATATATTTCGACACAAAAAATCTGGTGTGACAAGCACAGAACACAACTTTCGATTACCGAAGGTAAGAGAAAGTTGTGTGCTGTGCGCCAGTCACACCAGATTTTTTTTCTATTGGCAATATTAATATATAAGCTCATCAGCCTCTTAGCTTTACGGTTGAAAAACTTCCAAAGGACTGACGTTTTCGATATAAAACACAAAAAATCTGCTAATTGAAATGGAATACTTTTTTTTTTCTTTTATATATTGAATATAACAATGAAAAGACAGCAAATCCAGTATATTGTTGAAATAAGTATTAATAAATTTCCAAAATATTAATTAGCAGGGGACTGACGAATTGAGTATCACAATAAAAGTATATATTTATCATGTGTGTTCAAAAATTATTAAATTTTTCTATTACCTGATGATTTAAAAAAAAGTCAATATATTTGGTAGTCACTGAATTATTTGCAATTACGCGAAATTAACACATGTGTACCAAATATATTAAGTTTTTTTAATCGTCAGATAATAGAAAAATTTAATAATTTTTGGAGAATGACCCATATATTGATTATATATATATATTCATATCTAGGTAAGAGAAAGTAAAAATTATTTAGAATTTTAATAAATTCTATTCTCATTTTTTGATTATCAGTAAGTTTCAATAAAAAAATATCAATTATAATTAATAACAAAATGGTGTAAAACGAATGTTGAGATTTAGAAGAAAATTAGAATTAATGTTTTCCGTTTAGCTCTACTAAATAAATCTTTGTTATTAAAGAATAAAATTCTTAAGGTATCTGAGCATAGTACAAGATTATACCAGTGCTTCTTTTTTTCTTTTTCTTTTTTTAAGCCAATTTTTCTAAATTTCTCTATTGGAAGGGTTCATTTTCAGGTGTGTGTTGCTGACACCGGAACGAATGAGGCCAGATTAAGACAAAGCGTCGACGCGTCGACGTGAGGGGCTTAAGGCTTAACTTGGTTCGTGGGTGTGGGTGTGGGGGGGTCGAAAATGCAATGGGACATGGAAATCGTTGGTTGGTTGGTACCCAAACTCTTCCAGTAAATTTCGTTTGGAGTGAGAGAAAGTGAAAGAGAGCAACTTTTTTTTTTTTTCTTCTTACCCCTTGCGATAGTCAAGTCAAGTGAGAAATATCGCCGAGTCAATATCGGTTCCTTTTAGCCCTGTTTCTTCTTAATATCTTTCCTTTTCACTCTGAACTTTTCTATCCTTTCATCCTTCATTCCTAGACTTGTCTCATTCTATTAGATTTCGAGTCTCGCAATTTATTCCTACATTTTACTACTCTAAATTTTTGACGACGTAGACTTATAAAAAAAAGCCATAACATAACAATGAATTTGGTTTGTAAAAATGCCGAATTTTTTCACTTCGTAGGTCCCTATACAAGAAAGAATAAATAAATTTTCTTTTATCATAGCTGTTTGTTTGTGGGAATGTGTATTTCCCAAAATTGCACTTTAGAATAAAAATTATTTGAAGATAAAATAAATGGTCGAGCTAAGCCAAATGAAGAACTTTGCCTACTATTCTAAGAAATAATTGTAGTATAATACTGTAGTATTTTTACTAATAGGCTAAAATCAAAATAATTTTGTTCTGTTGCTATGCTAAATTTTCAAATTTAAATAAATTTTTAACAAATTTAGATTTTAGGCCTATAGCTATATCATTTTAGAAATTTTAGGTTATAAATATATAAAAAAAAATGATTTTTTTTTTTAATTAAAATAAATTATTTTAAGATCTCTTTCACTATCGAAGGCCATTTAGAGCTCGTCTCTTTTTAATTCAATTGGATTGGTAGATATAAATTTTCGCATCAGACGGGATGTGAACCCGCGATCCTTGGTACAGATGACGCTACCAACTACACCAAGGCCCAAGGGCATATTATATCTTATGTAAGAAAAAAATATTGGCCCATCCTAAAGCCACTCCTTAATGGTCCGATGTTTACCAAAAACTTTTCACTGCTTTATTACTAGTGTATGTATGCGAAATTTCAAAACAATTGAGTTTTTAGATACTAAATAGACAATTTCTATATTTATTTTCAACCTTCAACCTTTATTCATTTCTCTAAAGAGATAATTTTGTTATGATGGTTGGTACGGAATCACTCCATATTTAGAATTGGAAAATGTCGAAAGGTCAAATTAATAATAGTCTTCTTCTTTCCTAGCCCCATTCCCGGGCCGGCGGAATGGGTTTTTTGCAACCGTAAGAAATAGAACAGGCCAGACCGTCGCACGGTCTGACGCCTGTTGAAAATATAGAAGAAAGGAACAGTCATGTAAAGAAAAGAAGGACTGACAGTCCTAGCTCGGGTAGCTCGTGGTCGCCATCCACGTACCCACAAGATGTGGGCCCCTGAGCTAGTCAAATTAATAATAGTAATATATCCTATTTGTTATATCATATCAGGAAGGCCGTTTTAAAATAGAGTAGGGGATGGTCCGACAAGTATTTTTTTTTAGGCAGGGACAAAATTCAAAAATTAATTCTTTTTTAGTGAGTCGGTCGGGTGGGTTGCATAGTTTGCCCGTTTAGCCAATCGCTAATGTTTACAAAATATACGAACCGTCATTTAAATGATTGGGAATAACCCAATTAAGAAAGAAATATTTATAAGTAGATATATATATAAATATATTTTGCTGACATGAGAAAAAATGTGAATAAATGAATACCACATTTAAACATTTAATTAAATATTTTTTAATCCAATAAGTGTTACATTTTTTCAATTCACTTTTTTATAAACTTTGACATTCTACTTTCAGTTTATGGTTTAAATACATATAAAATGAATTTATTTTTGAATTATTTATTTCCCTGATTCCCAAAATATATGCAAAAATCATTATCCGTAAATCCCTAGATTTTTTTAGCCCTCTAGTAAATGTTAAATATTTAATTAATATATATCTACGTATATCATGATTTCAAATAATTCAATTCCCGAAAGTAATACAATATGAATAAACTTGTTTTGTATTTAACGTTGTATAATTGATTTTATCGTAGAGGAGAAGTTAATACCAATGAATTTAGTTTACATTTTTTAAAAAATGGTTAAATTACTTACAGAAAAAAAAATGTTCTTTTCTACCATGAATTTAACCAAACGTGATATGTAAATTTTTAATTCGGATTGATAAACAAACTAAATATTTGATATTTTTTTTGATTATATGCATGGGGGTAAAAATAAATAAGCTAGAATTTAGTATTATTAAATGATTTTTTTTTTTTTTTCACTTTTTTCCCACACACATACACAGTCTTTTCGGCAACTCAGGCTCTTTAAGATTTTAACGAAACGCGTATTTTATTAATATATATATTTGGGATCCAGACATATTTATTTAAGCCATTTGGTATCCAAATGGCTTAAATAAAATCATCGGACTGCCTGGGATCCGAACCCGCGATCCTTGGTATAGAAGGCCAGCACGCTAGCAACTACACCAAGGCCCGAGGGCATTAAATGATTTAAATGAATAAAAGGTGAGTCTAAATGACCTTAGAAAAAATTTATTTATTTATTAATAATAACCCTTTTTATTTACTAAATGATAATAATCATTCTTTTTTCTAATTATTGTATCCTTTTTTTTTTTATTGATATAATTTCTCTACTATTGTTATGAAAAAATTTCATTTTAATGAATCTTTTCACTCACTAATCTTCATTTTGAGAACAAATGGTCCAGAAAAAGAAGAAGTAGACTCTATGGCAACCAATATCCATCCCTTTTATTTCTTTATTTATTATTTTTTTAAAATATGGCTTCTAATGCAATTTAAAGGCGCTCGCTCTGTTGTTGGCCACGTCTTTTGTGTCTTTCATCTTTTGACAGTTATTAATGAAATTTAATACTGCTCAGAGTTCCAGTTCCAGGCAAAACGGAAAGAACAATAACCAACCAGGCCAATTAAAATGCTTTATTTTTTTTTCAATTATATTATTTTATGATTTAAAAAAAAAGACTGTCTAATCAATTTTTCTTCCATATTGTATCTAAATTGAGATTTTTTTTCAGAATGGAAAAAGGATTAACAAATCCATAATAATTAGCTTGATGTTGCAGTTTATATTTTTTCGGCATCTCAGGCCAGTATTTAACACGATATTTATGGGGGTCCAGATCCATTTATTTATACCAAATGAAATTCAAATGATTTAAATAAATTGATCGGACTGCCTGGGATCCTAGCCCGCACCTCTTAGCTTTAAGACAATCAATAATGACATTTGTCAACATCTCTCGCCTCATGGCCACGGAAGGGGGGGGGGGTGTTCAAGTTAAGCAATCTAAGATGTTGATTTGAGTATATTGTGGCTGTTATGGTATTATTATTATTATTATTATAACTCTCATCTAGATTTTAAATTGTTTGTTGGATTGAATCATCAGCTATTAGACAAGTGTTTTAAAAAAATTTAGGAATCATAAGAACCAAGAATATCACAAATAAGGTCATCCTAAAATTACTATTTTGATAAAAAAAAAAAAAATTAAAAAATCAGAATTGGATATGTTAAAAAATAAATTAATTAGAAAGTAGAACGAAAAGAAAGATATAAATTTATATACACCAGTACAATGAGGAACAATATTAAGTCCTAGTGGATTCCTTGAGAACGTGAAAAATAACATAAAATATTTAAGATAGCAGTTGGCGTCAATAATTAAAATTATATAACTGCTTGTTTCTTAATCTTAACTTTTCTATTATTATTATTTAATTACGAGATAAGCGAAGGGTTCTAAAGCAAGGTAGACCTCTTGGGGGGCTTAATATTGCCCCTCACTGTACAACTGCAAGGTCCAGTGAACACGTAACTACTCATAATAATCAAATTACTGACGCAAATCACTAACCAGTCCGCGAAGGGATTGTTTGTATTTGAATAGGACACCGTAGACGACGCTATTTGTCCTTAACGCGTTAGTAATGAGTTTCAAGTAAAGCAATTCAACCTGTGGACTCGATAGTGATTTGAATCATACGAAAAATTGATTTATTAATATATGATATTTTTATTAACTCAATTTGTAACCGAACTGGCTAGTGATTTGAGTTATTAATAAATTTCTTTTGCCCACTGGGCATTAGGAAATTGTTTAAATATCTTTATTATTATTTACAGTATTTTACCTTTATCATACCTAAATATGTTAATATATAGAAAGTATTGGATTGATGTCAAAAATTCGATGTCGAGATTTTGATGGATATACACGTTTTGAGGTCCCCTGAGTCAAAAAAAAAGTGGTTTTCGCAACATGTTCTCTCTGTGTGTGTGTTCAGTTTTAAGCACGAAGGAATTGAACTACGAGATTGAAATTTTATATTTAAGTTAGACAACTCCCTGGAGAGTGAAAATAAGATTTTAATCAAAATAGTCCAGAAAGTACTAGTACTTTACTAATATACTTTTCGATTTTCTTAAAATTCGTGAAAAACGACTTTGATTAAAATTTATAAATCAACTATTTTTTAGATGCTCTTTAAAATATATATTCTCATTTTGCCCTTCAAATCTTATGAAACACTTGTACTTCATAAGAAAGATAAGAGAAATGGTTGCCATCGTAACAAAATATAAATATTTTCCCATGTTTATAAATTTTACATGCCCTCGGGGCTTGGTGTAGAGGTTAGCGTGCTAACCTCGTATACCAAACGTCGCGGATTCGAACCCCAGGCAGTCTGATGATTTTATTTAAGCCATTTGGATACCAAATGGCTTAAATAAGAATGCCTGAACCCCAATATAGATAAATTCATAAATAACGGTTATCATCAAAGTCTTATATGACCTAAGTTGCCGAAAATACTGTGTGAATGTGAGTGTGAATGAGAAAAAAGTGTGAATGTTTAAAAAAAAAAAAAAATTTACATCCTGAATTCAAATGTTCCGTACTGCGGCAAACTAAATATATGTCGAGACAAAAAAAAATCTGTAGTGACAAGCACAGAACACAATTTTCGATTACCGAAGGTAAAAGTAACACCAGATTTTTTAACAAATATTTAAATGACACTTGAAAAACGGCCGTAAATAAATCAATTTTTGATTTATATCCTCTCCACTTCTATTAGCTTTTAATTTTCTTCTAATTAATAAATATAAAGTAATTAGCATATATTATTAACTTGGTGAATTCATTAAAATTATCTTGAATTAATTCGTACTTTGCTAATTATTGTTATTATAAAGTTATAAAATAATTAGAAAAAAATTCATGTTAGTCAATGAGATAATTAAAAAACGAACGATTGACTTTTCTAATGTGAAGCGAAATCTTTATCTTTACTCCAAGATATTTTTTAATTTTTATATATAACTTTTAAGCATATATACTATTATGAATTGTAAAATTATTATGAAAATTTTTTTATAAATGATAACATACAGTCAATGAATGATTTTTTTTTAGAAGGGGATGAATGGAGACGATTCTGAATGCCGGATGTATAGATGCTACATCATGTTTTATTTATGACCTGAAAATCCATGTGACCTCTCTTTCTCTCTGTCTCTCTTTGTGGTTATATTCAAATGAAAGCAAGTGTCCAAGTGACAGGACGTCGTAGGCGAGGGGGACGACGCCCCCATAGCCTCACCCTGTGGGCCTCAAGATGCTTTTATTTATGGTGTCCAATCATTAAGGGATATAGAATGAAGTGAAGTGAATTGGCATCATCCTCTGGGAAAAATTTTCACTTCAATTAAACTATCCAATCGATAAACAAATTTTCATTTTAAGCTCCGAATAGAAACAATTGAACAATTAAAAAAAATTAGATAATCCTATGCTTATCTTGATAATTATCATATTATCCTATTCAAAAATCATCCCGAGTCGAAATCGAACGCCTGGTTTGAACCTTTTAGTCCTGAATTCCCTTGTTATTTAATGGGATGTTATTTATTTACAATTTTGTGAAAGCCTACTGATTCTACCAGGAGAATTAGAAGATTCAAACCAGTACTTGAACGCCTGGTTTGAACCTTTTAGTCCTCAATTCCTTTGTTATTTGATAGGATTAAAATTTGGTTAAAGCCTAC